>JBBPNZ010000201.1:0-29361 GCA_038091195.1 Phylloporus rhodoxanthus | reverse complement strand
CCAGTTATCCCGGAAAATTTACAAGCACAGCCTGTCAATCGCGTCAATCAGCAAACGTCAACGGCACGTCGCTTCCCGAGAATGTTCGGCTCCCGCGAGGAGCGACGGCCCGACAGGGTGCGGGAGGTCTGGGGAGGGAGGTTTGGGCGCTCACTGCCTTGGAATATCTGAGTGACTACTGTACCATGAGTAGAATGTACGACGAAATGAAAAAAAAAAGAATGTGATTGTTCCAACTCGTCCCAACATGTTTTGGGTCCATGAACGCGCGCGCAGCTGCTGACGGTGTTGAGGTCGCTCTGATTGTTTTGGGCCCGGGTGACGCCCGGGCCAGGAAAAAATTGACAGGCATTTACAATTTTTGCACGTCAATTTTGTGAAATTTTCGGGCTGCCCCACTTATCTCACTTTACGCCCCCAAAACGGGCACTTATCCCACTTGACTGACTTCACCGCGCTTTGCTCCTCCGTGCGTCGTCGTAGCTGGCCATTTCCGTGCGTAGAATGCATTTCCAACGAGGCAGCGCCCCTCCCGCACGCCTGACGACTCTCCTGGCGATCCTCGCCGACGCGACGCCCGCCCGCGCACGTGACAATTGCCCGATATGGCACCGCATTGTAAGTTTTTCGACATAAGTCCAGTTGTCACAAAGGGTAGCTTTACTTGATAGACAACTACATTTTACATTCCTCGGCAGGAGATGATTCCAAACAGATTACAATGTGTGCAAGTTGGTATTATTGTTGGTGTGTATTGTCAAAAGAAAACCTGCATCCGCCTAATGTTTCCAGAGAAACTGACTCATTGTTCGGCCAACTCCCTTGGTCTTGAGTTCTCTATTCCAACCACGACAAATGCACCTGTGACAAGCACGGCGCCAACCAACACCTGGAAGGTGGCAGGCTTGCCAAGGAAATAGTCCCCAACCACCGCCAGGGGTATAGTGAGGCTAAGGCCGATGGTAACGACAAGCGGTGTGGTCTTGAGCATCGCGAGGACATACAAGTAGTCGCTCGATAGCGTGATGAACATCTATCCACACCAGGGGGTTGACGAGACATGGTCAATGACTACACAAGGCACTTCATCAGAGTACTTACATTGACGATAATAGCATAGACAGCATCCCGAGTGTCGGGAAACTCCAAAGATTCCACTCCGAACCAGTGTAAAAGAAGTGCGGCTGGCCAGCATAATAAAATATTAAAAAGACCCACATAGCCAAAGAACAGTTGCATGTCTATCCGTGACTCCTCTTTGATTTGCACCTTCAAGAATATGAGATATATAGCGTAAAACAGCGCCGAAAACAAGGCGAGGATATCTCCCAGAATTGCGAGCAAGTTGGGGGAAGTGGGTATTGGACTGGATGACGAATCGGAAAGGGATACTAGAACGACACCACCAAAGCTTGTTCCGAGTGAGTTTGAGAACGACGAAACGCACGCAGCACATACCTTGCCAAAACTGCGCCAATCTTGATCACGGTTAATGTCTCCACACGAAACACGCGGCCAATTGCCAAGGTAAATATGCCTACATGGCTGTCAGAACCATCTGACTAGCAAAAAGAGACCCATACAGCTCATGCTGGACAATACGGTGGCACTCGCCACGCTGGTGTATGCAAGTGCAGCGTTCAACGTCCAATTTGCAGCGAACCATAGGAAGCAGAAATAAAGGGACAGCTTTGCGGTCTCCTCTGGCGTGAGGCGATCCTTGGCCTTGCGCAACTGCGTTTGTAAAATGTGAAGCGGCAGTGCATGAATCAATAGGCGAGAACGTACTGAAGGCTCATATTCACCGTCTAGGTCCCGAGTTAAAAGCTGGTAGCTGAGGGTGTGCTGTCTTGAGCTCGTGAGAAGGTAGTGATACAATGTACTCACTCGTCACCCCTTCTCTGAGACGAAAAGGCTTCAAATGACTTGCGCAAACAAGACGGCAAAAGATAGAGAGTAAAGGAAGCCGTACTCAGATACGTTATCCTGTCCTCCCGTCAACGCTGCTAGCAGTCATGGAAACCGAAACGCACATAAAGGGCTTCTGATATCCACCCGTAAACATGTGCTGATGGATTGTTAGAGGTGCCTAGCCAGTTAGCTGGGTCGTCTACCTGCGTCACGAAGTTGGATGCGGTCCAGAGTAGAACGACGACAAGCAAAAGACATATGCCAACTGCATAGTCGCTGGCTGTCAACTTTGGCGGTCTTGACCCGCGCTCTTCATCGTGTTCGGGTGCAGTGCTCATGTGGTACACACAATTGGAATGCGTGCGAATTGAAGCCGCAATGTATCACTCAGCGCTCAGCAAGAAAACGAGTGCAGTGTCGGTTACGATAAATAAAGGAGTGGTCCGTGATACAGCAGGAAGAAAGAGAGAGAGAGAAAAGAGCTCATGTACGCCTTCGAGTACCCGCATGATACTTGACCTTTTCGAATATTCTGAAGAGACTGATGACGAGGTTGATGCAGTACATGATCAGGCCAACCATGACGAGACAAATCAACGCGAGCTGGCAGTCGCAAAGGGTATCTCCAATCTGTCCCACGTCGACTGGCTGCCGGGGGATTTGACTGTACCAAGCAATGCTGCTACCTGGCGCGCACGGTATGCCGGAGGTGAAGTAGTTGTCAAAGCAGAGCGACAAGGCTGCGGACCAGGCGCAGATAAAGCACACTTCCAGCAAGGTATGGGCAAGCTTGCTGGAAGTACGCCACAGTCCTAGGGGTCGACTGAAATACTCCAACTAGAGGGAATAAGAATATCGACTGCATGTTTGGAATTCTGTCTCACATAGATGGCAACCATGACATGAACGAGCGTCAATGGCGCAAATATGATCACAAGCGTGCTATAGGACAAACGAATGAGACTCAGTTGAAGCACAGGGTTCAGACTTACGGCGAGCTTCCAAGGGCTCCCATTGCACCACTGTCTGTCTCCCATATTCTGATACGTATCGCTACGGCCAAGGCAGAGGTCGTGAATGTGATGTTTATGAACCTGAAAAGCTACGAGGATGTCATATCTACCGGGCTGGAAGGAAAAGGCCAAGGGCGCACCAAAGGCACATATATGTTTGATAGGATAAAGGCTCTAAATCGATTCCTCCTTGACCTACCGAGTGGTAACTTTTCTCCAGACTCGGTGTCCTGTGCATAGTTACTCCGACTCTCGTCCCGTAGTCCACTTCGGCCTCTCCGGGAAGAATCCCGACATTTATTGGTTGGAGTGCCAAAAGGAGGCGGAGAAGGTCCGTACGATCTGCGCGCGGGTGATTCATCGGATTCCCTGCCGCGCAAAATGGAGAGATACTGCGATTGTCGATCATCTGCTAGCTGCTGATGATCCATCCGCCAACTGTGTTTCCCGAATCCTTCGCGCGGACGCACAAACGTCCACCATCGCGAGCGGTTATCGCTCTCGCGCACCTGGCCTTCGATGGTAGACCTGGAGCTTGATGCCAGGTCGGGCGGTTGAATGTTGAGGGTGCATCTGTGTCCAAACCTATCCGCCTCATCGGCGAGGTCGTCAGTGGGTGATGGTGGTTCGTCCTGAGCCCAAGCTGAGCAGCCGAGTATCAGAACTGCGCATGGTGTATGATAAAGGTGCACGCACGGGGTGCTGTGATGACTGCTCTGGCGTTTGAGGGCGCGAGGGGGCGGGCGATGTTCAAGGAGGAGACGGAGGGGCTGATGGTCGACGGCATGATAGCGCTGTTTGTTCTCCGACACCGACGTCAACACATGGAGGAAGGCCTTCCAACCGTCTCTGTTACCGGCGTCGCGTCCAGATTCGTGTCTCAGACAGACGTCGAGACTGCGCGAGCTCGACGAGAAGAACAGTGGAAGGCTGCGTACGCTAGGTGCGCTCCTACCGTCCCTCGAGGCCAAGTCATTCATATTTCTTTCAGACTCGGACAGGAACCTCCTCCGCAACCCACCGAAGACGCCTTCGATGGCCGAAGTCTAGCAGAGGTGAGTCCTCCCCGCCGTCGTATACGCTGGATGTCATTCCTACCGCCGTAGAAATTGGCCGCGAACAGGGTAAGATGCCCGGACACGCTCGAGGGCGGCTCACGCATACCCCCTCATAGGCAGCCAAGCAAGAAGAATGGGAAGAAAAGACAAAGCTAGGTACCGGCGCCATAATCTTGTCTGACCCGCGCTGATGCCTATGCAGCTAACCAGTTCCGTGCACTGGAAGAAGACGAGATCATGTTCCTCGATTCAATACGAGAGAAACAGGCAGAGGAAGAACGGCTGCGCAGGCTTCAAGACGGCGAAGAACTCTCGGACTTTAGAAAGTACTTGTCCAACTCGTGGCGACATCGTCGTGTTGACGTTCCTCGCAGGGCTGTTGCTGCAAGAGAGAATGCTATCAACAACCCTCCTCCGCTGGCCCCCAAGCCTTCCGCCCCACCTAAAGCTGGCAGCACTGACCAGCCCAAAGCGACAACAAAGGAAGCATCTACCAAGAAAGCTCTCAAAGGTGTCATTGTGAAGCGGAAGCCCAAAAGCGAGCCCTCATCCGCACCGTCGCCCAAACCGACTTCTGCTGAAAAGCCTGACCAGGACTCACCTCCAGAACCAAAACGTCGAAAAATTTCCACTGCATAGCCTGTACTGTATTCATCTTGATACACTAGTAAGTAATGTAGCTAAGTTGCGTACATGACGGATCATATACGCGGTGAGTGTAACATAGACCATCATCCTCTGCGTGTGACCGGTGTCGGTGTCCACCGCACATGGCTCAGATCCTTCTCTTTACTGCCTCCCCAGCTGGATGGCTTGCCCATCGCGTCTCCCCGACGTGACGCAGCTGTGCCCAGTGTTGTCCTATCCAGCAATCGCTTCGCAGCAGGCGTAAGGTTACCGGGTGCGTCCGCTCTTCGTGGAGTCCAACTAGGAGGTGCCATTGAGCCTTTTGCCGGAGTGCGAGTTGGAGTACGCCCAAGCATCGGTGTGGAACCACTGAACAGACCAGCCTTGGCGCGGAGACTCTTTACTGCGCTCGCTGAGAGCCTGTGTGATATCGCTTCGCGATTCGATGGCGCCGAGATTTGAAATGTATTCGCTGGCGGCATTTCTTCTGGATCATCTGACCGGGATATAATTCGGGGCGTGGCATTCAATGTCCCCCATGTCATGAGTTGCTTGACAGCCTTTGCACCCATCTCCTCCGCAGTCAGTGAGGGTACATTGGGAACTAGCGAGAAGCCTCCGGTGGTTGGTGATTTGGGGCAATCTGCGAGGACTAAGTCTGGAGATAGGAACGCTGCATGAAGGTACTCACATGGTCTTCCCTCAATGGCAGCATCTATTCGACTGTGAGTTGGACTGGGAGGAGCAGACGGACTCTTTCCCTCCATGTCTTGTTCAGCCAGGCGTGTGTTCTCGTGCTTGACCACTCTTGGTACAACGTCAGGCTTGATGGTGACCGTGGAAGTTGATGGATCATAGGGCGATACATCGGCATCGGGCGGGAACATGAGGGAGTTTCGGGTCTATAGAGCAAGGTACGTTTAGACTAACAACGAGGGCATGAAGGGCACTGACCTTGAACTTCCAGGCATCAACACCAGCAGGCCGAGTATCCTTCTTCGGGGCCATCACGTCCACCGCTGGCTCGGACGTGTCTTTCCTGACGACAGTGAGTGCCTTTTCCTCCACGTCGGCCACGTCCTCTCCTGCGGTGATCAGCCCAGCAGCGGTCGGAGCCTTGATGACGAGTCGCTCGCGCACCCCAGGCCCCGACGGCTGTTCTATCAACATTCTCTCTCTCCCCTCCAACATCTTGGTCCGCTGCTCCTCCACCCTCTTCTGTGCTGCCCACGCCCACGCCCATCGCTCTCGACGTTGTCTGTTTTCCTCGTGCATGATCTGGGTAAAGCTCGCATTGTCCTCCGAGGTATACTTTGCCTGGAAGGAGTCGAGACTCATGTTTGTGTCGTGCCGTGGTCGTTTGGCTGCGGGCTCTCCAGCCTCGCGGGGCGTGCGGAGCGGTGTGTCTGAGGGACCGGTACCATAGGGTGTTTCGGACGGTGTCTGCCAGCGTCTTTGGGCAGGCGTCGAGTCGACCTCTTGTAGGCGACGCACGGAGGCGTGGATGAGGTTAGGGTCGTTTGAGCGGAGAGCATCGAGGTAGTCGTTGGTGGCTTCGAGATGGACGAGAGAGGGGAAGAAATCGCGGGCGATGATGTGCGAGAGTGCAGCTGTGTATTCGTCTTCTTCGAGGATTTCTTGTCGGTTCAAAGATCTCCTTGTGGATGGCCCAGCTTCAGAGGACATGGTCGTTGGAGACAAACAAGTATATCTGCCACAAAGAACTACGAAATATAACACATCGCACTACGGTAGTCTTGGACGAAAGGGAAAGCAAGTAAATGCGACTGGCAGTGTCAAACAAAATCATTATCAAAGGTATTAACATTGTCATAAAAAGTCGTTTGGATACTCATGAATGACTGCAAAGATGGCATTGAAATCGGTCCTCCAGACCAGATGCTGACATAGAATGGTATCAATTGCAACTAGGCTGCTTGCGATAGCAGTGTGAGTAGCGGGCATAATCAACCACATGAGATAGAAATGAGTCATGACTTGCATAATTATGTCTTAGCGTCCGAGGCTCAGCGTCGTGCTCCCCGAACGTAACCTGTTCTGTATATCGGCTCTGGGCTCAAGGAATCCGTCGCTGTCTTCACTGTGAAGATCTAGACCAACGCTTCGGCGTCCACTTGTTACGCCTGCCGGCCGCCCAATTCTACTCTGCGACAAGATGGATGAAGTAGTAGACGATGGTATTCTTGAAGCAGCGCGGATTGTCACAGTTGCATCCGGAGAGGAGTAGTGGGGAATAGCCCTGGCAGTTTGCTGGTCCTTGTTGTTGTACGAGAAGGGCCGTTCACGAACGCGGGTTTCATTCTCAGACGACGTCGGCGAACTAGCATAGCCAGATCCAAGCGAGCCGCGTTTTTGCTGGCCTTTGGCAACTACACTTGGCCCTGTCGAACGCTTCTGACCAATTCCAGTGGCTCCACTGCCGTACAGGCTCGACATGGGCAGTGGTAAAAACGAGGGTGAAGTAGGGCGAGAGGATGGCGTAGGGATAGTGCTGATGGTGGCGGTAGTGCTTTGACTTTCACCAGAAAGGCGGGAGTGTGGTCTGTAGCTGTTCATCGTGCTTTGAGCAAGGGAGTTGGGTTTGTAAAAAGTAGGAGAGGATGCGGATGTAGGGATGCCGCTACGGAAGGAACTTGTGGCAGAGGGACTAGATGCACGTCTACGTTCTTTCTCCGGGTCCTTGGCTGGCGAAGGAGTGTCATCCATGATAAGAACCCACCCTGACGCATTGGGGTCAGGGGTTGTCGCACCGCTCTTTGGTGGCGAGGTATCCGTCTGGAAGTTGGGTCTGGCAAGCTTACTGCTGTTGAAGGTAGTCGCTCTTTGGAAATTGCCCCTGGATGTAAGCGACGGGGCCGTGTTGCTAGATGGTGGGGTCATTGAGGAGAGTGCCAACGAATTTGTACCTTGCCTGCCTGCAGTGCTGCCCATACGTAGGCGGGGAACACGGGTGTGAATTTTTTGTTCTAGGTTCTTGACACGAGCACGCATCTCGGACACCATTTGAACACCTCTGCTCTTGGATGCCGTGATGGGAATAGCGGAGGTTGTCGTGGTGGAAGTGGATGCAACAAGATTAGGGCGAGGTATGGGTGTCCGTGGGGTTAGGATACGTGAGGTGGAAAGAGTAGGCAAGGTGGTGGAGCGAGTGACAGGAGGAGTAGAAGTTGAGATGGATAATTTACCCGGCTGGAAGCCAGCTCGTTGGAGTAGGGTGGGTTGGCCAGAAGTCGAACTGAAAGAGGTAGACGGAGGGCGAGATGACGTGGAAATGGATGACTTGTCGAGGGAAAGCTCGGAGAGGTTGAAGTTGGGTGGTGGCGGAGTATCGAGAAGGCTTTCTTCGATTGAGGGAGAGAAGGAGGATGAAGGGGCCGGAGGAGATGGTTCTGGCTGGGTGACAAGTGGGTTGGAGCGAGCCACGGAGAGCTGGTCCTTGAGGATGGAGATTTCTACCCCGGTGTCTGGGAGAGTGTCAGGGATTGGGCAGGCCACCTGCAAGTAACACACCTCGTAATTCGTCTTTCAAACGTTGACATTCCTCCTCCAGGCTAGCCTTGTCGAGGAGTTCGTGTTCGAGGAGGATTTTCTCTTCGAGCACGCGGGAATACTTGGCTTCGACGTCTGCCAGAGTGGACGAGACTGCGCGTTCGTTTCGTTCGAGGTCGTCGTTGCCCATTTCGAGTTCCCGGAGTTGCACCTTGAGTCTCTGGGACTCTTGGCGTACGGTGTCTAATTCGCGCTGCAAGGAGGTTGTTGTCGTGTTATGGGTCGTCTGGAGGGACATGAACTTGGACTGGGGCGGTGAGGAGGCGTCTTGGAGACAAAGGTCATATACCGACCTTCCACTCGTCCCTCTCTGATTCTACGCGAGAGACCTTTAGTTTGAGATCTCGCTGGGCTGTCTCTGTGCGCTCAATTTCCTTGATGAGTTCCTCCTCGAGTTCCTTGCTGGAGGAGTGGAATTCGTCGAGCTCAGCTTTGGTTTCAGCGAGCATATCTGCGACCTCATAGTACTTGGACTTCCAGTCTGTGGGAGACGAATAGCTCATGGCGAGTGAGACACATAGGCTGTATCAGCCAACTGGACCTACTTTATCTGGTTGTCGTCCATGGTCTCTCTGCCATACTCTGAACCCAAGTCAACGTTGCAACCGAGTACTACTGGCGATTACGTAATACATCACATATGCTCTGGTTTCGCGCATTTGCGCTTTTCAATTCTCCCCGTGCTCGGACAACGCATCTCCTGCCATGAGACTGGCTCCATCGTCGCACCTGTGGGTAGTAAGCAGCGGTGAGAGCGAAAAGTGTGCACGGACCAGCCTCGCTCGTGGCAAAGATGACGCCGAGATCGTTGCGCGCGGTGGTGATATAGTAGCTGCGCGCGTCTCCGAGTGATATCTAGACACGAGTCAGACAACAGCAACACGCGAAACGAGAGACGGACGACGAGGCCCTTGACGACGTCGCCGCCGCGAAAGCAGTCGGCGATCTTGACCTTGTCTTTTTCTGTGGCCCTGATGTCCTGGGTGCGGATGACGCCTGTGAACTCCTCGCCGGGCGGGAGGGGGATGCCGTCGACGACGGCTATGGCGACGACGGCCTGCAGCGGCGAGAGGCGGGTGACTGTGCCGAGGATGGTCGAGTTCGGCGCCGGAGGGTGTGGCCGTTGTCGGTGGATGGCGAGGGCGGGGGCGACGAGCGTGCCGGCGAGGCTGGCCCGGGGCTGTCTGTCCTTGAGGTAGACACCCCGCCCGACGTCGGGGAGTGGGCCGGGGCGGGTGGGGATCGGCTGGCCTGGGAGAAGAAACATAAAAGCCGAATAATCGGGCGGGTGCGGATTTGGTTCTATTTGTTTTTCACCACCATGTCCTCGTCCCTCCTTCGCATCGCTGCACGTCGTCCGTACCGTCCATTCCTGCCCCGGCCCGTATTCACCCGCCCAACAGGTCTACACTCATCCGTGCGCAGACATGCCCTCTCCAAGTTCGCAATGCCAGCCATGAGCCCAACCATGACGGAGGGCGGCATTGCGTCCTGGAAAAAGAACGAGGGCGACGCGTTCGCCGTCGGTGATGTCCTTCTCGAAATTGTACAGCTACACCTGCTCGCAAAACAGCACCTTCTTACACCCTTCACAGGAGACCGACAAGGCCTCCATCGACGTCGAGGCGCAGGACGATGGTGTCCTCGCCAAAATCATTGTATGTGTCCAAATCTCTTTCTTTTCTACCGCTCATGTTCTTCCAGTCACCAGGCGGCTCAAAGAACATCGCCGTGGGCACACCAATAGCCATCCTTGCAGAGGAGGGCGACGACCTCTCAGGTGCTGCCCAAATGGCCACCGAGGCACTCTCTGCTTCCCCCCCAGCACAGCAGCCCTCCGAGCCTTCTCCCCCTGCCGCGCCCTCTCCTACGCCCTCTCCCCCCCAGCCCCAGTCCCAAGAGGCCAGGCCCGAGATTCAGAAGGGTGACCGAATATTTGCCTCCCCAATTGCCAAGAAAATCGCACTTGAAAAGGGTATCCCTCTCTCAAAGATCAAGGGCACTGGTCCTGATGGACGCATCATCCGTGACGACGTTGAACGCTACCAGCTACCAGCCCCATCTGCTTCCCCCGCCGTGTCGGCCGACACCCCAGCTTCGCCAGACTACATAGATATTCCTGTTACCAATATGCGTAAGGTCATTGGCATCCGTCTCACAGAGTCCAAACAACAACTCCCTCATTACTACTTGACGGTCGAGATCAACATGGACAAGGTGCTTAAACTCCGCGAGATGTTCAACAAGTCATTGGGCGATAAGGACAAGGCCGCTAAACTCAGCGTCAACGACTTTGTTCTCAAAGCTGTCGCTTGTGCACTCAAGGATGTCCCCGAAGCCAACTCTGCTTGGCTGTGTGATGTCATTCGGCAGTAAGTGTTACCTCATCACGTCTTGTCGTCGGTTACCTGACCTGTCACAGATACAAGAATGCAGATATCTCGGTCGCTGTTGCAACTCCTACCGGTTTAATCACACCTATCGTCAAGGATGTTGGTTCCAAGGGTTTGGCGACTATCTCTGCCGAAGCGAAAGCGCTTGCCAAAAAGGCCCGTGATGGTAAACTCGCACCCCAGGAGTATCAGGTCAGTATCGTCACTCTTGTCTACACGTCTACTCATCCGCTTGCTAGGGTGGCACGTTCACGGTTTCTAATCTCGGCATGTTTGATATCGACCACTTTACCGCCATCATTAACCCTCCTCAATCCTGCATTCTTGCCATCGGTAGCACCAAACCCGTACTGGTACCTGCTCCCGAGGAAGAGCGTGGTTTCAAGACGGCCAACGTGATGAAAGTCACTCTCAGCTCTGATCACCGGACTGTCGATGGTGCAGTAGGAGCGCGATGGCTATCTGCATTCAAGAGTTATCTTGAAAACCCCCTGACGTTTATGCTCTAGAGTGCATCTAGTTTTGTGGTTCATTCATTACCATAGATCATTCAATGCGATAACTGAGTCGATAAATATGGATGACTTGGAATGGATTAGTACAACCCGCTTGAAAGAAACCATGAGATACGGACGCGGCCCACTCAAAGATCCTGGTTGAGACCATCGTCATGTCTATACTGCCAAGTCCTGATTCACACCAGACAGACCGTACTTGGCCCTCGGCCTCGAGGGATCCGCTAATAAGCTGGGCGTAGGCATCATCAAGCACGACGTGGACGATATCAAAGAAGTGCTGTCCAACGTTCGACAAACCTACATAACACCCCCCGGGGAAGGATTTCTACCCAGAGACACCGCTCAGCACCACCGAGAGTGGGTTCTCGATGTTATCAAGAGCGCGCTTGAGGAGGCCGAGATCAAGATGGAGAACTTGGATTGCATCTGTTACACAAAGGGTATGCCTCAATGTCCTCCCCATCGTTGCCCCGATCACTTTGCCGGATCCTAGGTCCCGGTATGGGTGCACCTCTACAATCCGTCGCGCTGGTCGCCAGAACGCTCTCCCTCTTATTCCACAAACCGCTCGTGGCAGTCAATCACTGCATCGGACGTGAGCTCTCGTGTCTCCCTTTAGAGCTCGCGTTCAACCATCTACATAGATATCGAAATGGGGCGAGTAATCACCGGAGCTGAGAACCCAGTCGTACTCTACGTCTCGGGCGGCAATACACAGGTGATCGCGTATTCCCAACATCGCTATCGCATCTTTGGCGAAACACTGGATATCGCTGTGGGCAATTGCCTTGATCGGTTCGCAAGAATCATCAATCTGAGCAACGATCCGAACCCGGGCTACAACATTGAACGAATGGCGAAAAAGTGCGTCTATTTTCGCATGCACTCTGTCCGATGGTCTTATGTGTTTAGGGGAAAGCGGCTTGTTCCGCTTCCATACACGACCAAAGGCATGGATATCAGTCTTTCGGGCATATTGACTTCGATTGAAGCATACACCACGGACAAGCGTTTCCGCCCCTCTGGGACGCCCGCTGAAGGCGAAGAAGACGTCATCACACCTGCTGATTTGTGTTTTTCTCTCCAAGAAACCGTGTTTGCGATGCTGGTAGAAATCACTGAGCGAGCCATGGCTCACGTGGCAAGTGATGAAGTTCTCATCGTTGGCGGCGTGGGATGTACGTTGGTTGCACACACTCTCGCTCGTCGTATTTACCAAACATGCAAGGCAATGTACGACTGCAACGAATGATGCGCATCATGGCCAAGGAGCGTCAAGCTCGAGTCTCCGCGACGGACGAGCGGTAAGCCTGGTTTAGGTTTCTTGATGGCTTATAATGCTTTCACCAGTTTCTGCATCGATAATGGTATCATGATCGCGCATGCTGGCCTTTTGAGCTATCGGATGGGAGAACAAACGCCTTTTGCCGAGAGTACTTGCACGCAAAGGTACCGGTCTGTCCTTGGTCTCGCAAACATCGCTGATCAGTGACGGAAAAGGTTTCGAACGGATGAGGTATATGTCTCGTGGAGATCGTAATAAAGAGGGGGTCACACGTGTTTCGAGTACAATATATATGCCTCCGGGATAAATCATGCTTGCGCCACGTTCGCCTCGATTACTTTCCAGTCTTCTCCGTCGCTCTTCTGCATCTCTGTACCCAATAACTGAAATCTATCCCACCACCAGTGGTTTAGTTTATCATATTCCCCACCTCCGTCTTTTGATACTCTAGCCTGCCATGGCTTGTCAGACAAGATGTAATGGAGGCACTTGATCCCCTCGTCCCGCCAGAGCGGTTTATGGATGAGCATCAACGTTTTAAGCGCATTGTAACACCAGGGTAACGGCGTCCATTTTCCCTTGAAAAAGTCAGATAATAGGTCCTGGTCGGGGAATGACCAGGTTGGAACGAGCGGGGACGTGTCGAGATGGTTATAAACCGCCTGAGCGAGCTCCGCGGACGGATTCAGCACGACAAGGCCAGAGTTGAGCTGGGAGTAGGGTCGTGGGCTGCCAAGTGTGATCTGCGTTGGGGCCGTCAGACCTGCGGGATGGGTCAGCGGCGTGTAAGCACAGTTCTCTGGCACCCTGGTCGAGAAGCGTGAGTGGGCGAGCGTGTCGGTGAGGTGCTATTTACCAGTCGGCAGGGTAGTGCTTTAGCTTGCGCGGGTTGCACGCGCAGACGTGGGTGGCTGCGATTTCGTCGCTTGCGAGCGGGAGATGCATGAGCTCGTCCATGTTTCGCATCACGATCATGTCAGCATCTAGGAGGACGATGCGCTATCAGACAAGGGTTGGTTCGTGGGGGTGAATGGATCAACGTGTGGTGGGCTCACATCGTAGTCTGTCAGCTCAAACGCCCTACGATTGTTCAGCTCGAAAGCGCCACATATCAAACTGTCTCACCTGAGCTTGGTCCAGGTGTCCGCGAACCTGGCGTCGTCCGCCGAGAGGGTGTGCAGACCTGGGCGGGGCTGGAGAGACTGGATGTCTACCACCTGGATCCCCCTCCGCGCAAGGATATCGCGAGCCTCTGCTGGTAAAGCAGGTGTAGCCATCACGATCAAGGCGTACTCGGAGCCCACAGACCGAAGGGTGTAGTCGAGCACCAGTACACCTGGTAGGTAGCTGGTTTTCGTGAGCAAGGTCGCGTACGCTGCTTTGATACCCATATTGTCGACGCAGTAAGTGGCGAAGGTCAAGTCATCCATTTCTCAGCAATCACCCTCATGCACGAGTTCTCGAATTACCCGGTGCATTGTATAAGTAAATTATATCAAAGACTGTTGAGAGACGACTGCCTCTTCTATGAGTTTCCTTGTCCGTTTCTCGCCTTTCAAGACATTCTCAATGAAATACTCTCCGGCCTGTAGTAGGTCAGGAACGGATCAACGTCAAGCCTTGCCGGTGGACGCACCTTGTAGCTGCTGCGAACCAATGGTCCACTAGCCACGTACAAAAAGCCCATGTCTTCTGCAACCTGCCTCCATCTGTCGAATTCAGCGGGTTCAACATACCGGTCAACCTTCATGTGGCGTTTCGTTGGGCGCATGTATTGACCAAAAGTCACGACATCGACATCAATCTTGCGCAATTCTGAAGTAACCATTATTATGAATACTGCGCTCCAGACAAGGGACCTGACCTCGGAGGGCATCCATGACCTGGTCCTCGTCCTCGCCAACACCAAGCATAATGCTGGTCTTGGTTATCCGTACCCCTTCCTTCTTGGCGTGTTGTAGCACCTTGAGACTCTGTCGGAAAGTCGCCCTACGGTCTCTCACGTACGGAGTGAGCGCTTCGACAGTTTCGACGTTGTGTGCATACACATCCAAGCCCGACTTGGCTACGACGGACACGTGGTCCAATGAGCCGGCAAAGTCACCGGTCAAGGCTTCGACAAGGATACTTGGGGCCCTAGGATCATCATTGATTACGGCCAGACATGGACACAGAAAAAACACACTTTTGCTTGATTTTTCGAATAGTTTCCGCAAAGTGATGTGCCCCTCCATCAGCAAGGTCTATGTGAATGTAAACGAGATGCTCCGAGGACCGTGTTCGACCACGCACCGTCTCTATCCACACTCGTCAGCACGATATACCCGAGACCCCATCTAGAGATGGCCTCGGCAGTGTTCTCTGGCTCGTGGGGATCTAGTGGAGGAGGTGTTCGGGAGGTCTTTACCGAACAAAAGCGACAGCCACGGGTACATGTGTCTCCCATGAGCTAGTAGGCGGGTCAGCGAGCGAGCAGAGGAGTTGTGTGAGGCTTGCCATGATTGTCGCAGTGGCAGCGCGTCTGCCCTCCTCGTCCGACACACCCTCCTTGCCTCCCCAACAGTCACCAATGTTTGGACAACGTGCCTCCTCGCAGACGGTGTGAAGGTTTAAGCCCCTCAAATCTTTCTTGATCTTGTGGAAAGTGCTGCCAGAGGGTATCTTGGTCTTGAGAAAATCTGGAAGACGAGGACTGGTGGGATATTAGGCTGTAGGGCCACGAAACGGATGATGATATGCTTGCCCCTTTGTATTTCCGAGCACTACTTTCTGCACTGGCTGGCTGGATATGAAGTCGTCGAGAGAGGGGCCATTGTCGAGTCGATGACTGAGACTGGACCTAGTAGCGGGTGTTGCCAGACAGCGAACTTGGCGCAGTGGTTTGAGAGACATGGCGGTTAGTCATCCGCGCTCATCCGACTAATGAATGCCCTCTCGCGAAGGGAGGAAGACACCCTGCTCAAGACTACCAAGGCGCACGCCTTGAAGGAGTGTGACCCAGTAGTCAAAGGCGCGTTCTTCCACTGACTCTGCCTTGGTTTTATTTGACGTTGTCCAGAATTTGCGCTCTGTGCTCAAGGCCGGACGCTCTCTGTCGCATGGGCTTGTAGGGACAAGCACAAGGCACTTCAAGAGTGCATGTTCCAATAGTTTGTTTTTAATGTCATCTCATCGACAAACGAATGACGGTCTCATTCACCAGCACCGGCCCAGAGGCCATGGAATTAGTACGCGAGGAATATCTCCGTCTACGAGATCACCCTGTTCCATCCTAGCCTTGCGGTACTTGTGAAGCACTATAATTACATTGAATACACAGTAACTCAGATTCACGTGTGTCACTTTGGACCATTCACCGCTACCCATTGAGCACACACACCCATCAGAGAAGAGATGAATCTGGGAGGGGTCACTTGACATTGCCAAGGATGAAGCACGATGACTTACCCTGCGATGCCTACGATGCCGTCGTTGACGTTGACGAGGCCGAGACTGGATGCTGGTATCGAGATGTCTAGGATGTCGATGATGAACTGGTAGCGCGTGTCGGAACGTATTCTAAGGGGTGATCAGAGCCAGTAAACGTGATGAAGAAATGTGCGCCAACTTTTCGAGAGCCAGCTGTCTCGCCTCACGTTGTGCGATGTCGCCGAGATCTTTTTCGCCCCAGGAATCGGAGGTGCGCAGCTTTTTAGCCTCTTGAGCAAGCCGGCCGGCCTAGATCAGGATGGTGTGTAAAAATGTGACAAACAGGGAGACATGTCTGACCTTGAGCAAACCATGGGTCATGCTGAGTAGAATACCGGAGAGCCAGAAACGGTTCGAGATGGTGGCGACTTTCTGAGAAGTGGAGGGCTTGAGGCTGATGACTTTGACTGCATTTGCCTGCAAGAGGAGGTTGTAGAGACAGATGGCAGAGATGGACGGAAGCTGACCCAGACGATCGCATCATAGGAGAGGTACCCAAAGTATGCCAGCTGACGCCCGATTGTCGCAAGTTGTTCGCCTATTTCCGAGGGTGATTGAGCAGCACGGAGGGCGGCCTGGAGGTGTTCTACGGGCTTTCCGAGACGCATGACTGGGAGAGGTGAGGGAGAGCAGTGGAATATGACGAGACATACGCTTTCGACCGAGAGCGAGATGGCCCTTGAGAGCGTTCCATCTAGCAGCCTCTGGTTTGTTTCCGCGCGCGAAAAAGAACCAGGCAAGAACGCGGGCGAGATACTGCACTGTGCGGTACAGCTACGAGGGTTCAATTGGCGTCATATGTGACGGTGGTTAAGCTTACCTTGTCTCTACCGACGTTTGTTGCGGCGTACTTGATGGACTGAGACGCATACGGGTGGAGGACGAGTTGCGATGCGAGCGACGACATGAGCACAAGAACAAGACACGATATCACATGTATACTATGCATCAGGACAAGATGTGTGATTACGGTCGGAGTCTGAAACGGGCGGTTCGGGCCGGACGGGGATGTCGGAACACGTCGTTCCTCGTGCTCGCCTAATGGTGTCCCTCCTCCTCCGACGCTCCCCTACTCTCCAACACGTGACCAATCCAGCCCACTTATCTTCCCGACGCTCTCCTTGGCTTACCCGTCTCATGGTACGTCTTTCCCCCATTGTCCTTGCGCACTGACCATCTCCCAGTCGTATAGACTAGAACGCGACACTTTTGGCGACATTCAGGTCCCAGCGGACCGCTACTGGGGTGCCCAGACACAGCGGCATGTACGCTTTCTATAGCCAAATCTACAACTCACTCCGTCTACAGCTCCTTGCAAAACTTTGACATTGGTGGTCCCACAGAGAGACTTCCCCTACCCTTGATCAAAGCATTTGGCGTCCTCAAGAAGGCTGCCTCCGTCGTCAACGTTGGCTATGGCATGGATCCAAAGATTGGCGACGCCATTCAGAAGGCTGCAGACGACGCACGTCTCCGTCTCTCCCATCTTCTCCCCCTTACCTTTGCTCCCAGGTCATCTCCGGAAGCCTCATCGACCACTTTCCTCTCGTCGTGTTCCAGACAGGAAGCGGTACCCAAACCAACATGAACGTGAACGAGGTCAGCTAGATACATTCCCACCCTTCGATCCCTCCCAATCTCCTCAAAAAGGTCATTTCAAATCGTGCCATCGAGCTCCTTGGCGGTGTCTTGGGTTCAAAGAATCCAGTACATCCCAATGATCATGTAAACAGGAGTCAGAGCAGCAACGACACGCAAGTCATTCCCCTTCATTCCTTTGCCCTTCTCACCGAATATACCAGTTTCCCAACAGCTATGCATGTCGCAGCCGTGATAGAGATACACCACTCGTTACTCCCCGCTCTCACTGAACTCAGAGACGCTCTTCAAGCCAAGGCAGATGCGTTCAAGCACATCATCAAAATTGGTCGCACGCACCTCCAGGTACGCATGTTTTGTCGTCATTGACATTAAACGAACCCCGCTTGCAGGACGCGACTCCTTTGACTCTTGGCCAAGAGTTCAGTGGCTACGTTCAGCAAATCGACAACGGCATCGAACGCGTAAAGGCGGTCATCCCTCGCCTGAGCCTTTTAGCCCAAGGTGGAACCGCTGTGGGAACCGTGGGTTCACCTCCGTTGCCTCCTGTTCGTCCCCTAATACCTTGACAGGGCTTGAACACCAAAAAAGGTTTCGACGTCAAAGTTGCTGCAGAAATATCAAAGATCGCCGGCCTGGAATTCAAGACTGCACCGAACAAGGCAGGCAACCATGTCCTCGGTCGGCCATTTTGCTGACCCTGCAGCAGTTTGAGGCTCTGGCTAGTCATGATGCGCTTGTTGAAGCTCACGGTGCTCTCAACGTCATTGCTTGCTCCTTGATGAAGATTGCCAACGATATCCGCTTCCTCGGCTCCGGCCCTCGCTGCGGGTTCGGCGAGTTGAACCTCCCTGAAAACGAGCCGGGTAGCAGTATCATGCCCGGCAAAGTTAATCCCACACAGTGTGAGGCAGTCACAATGGTCGCTGCCCAGGTTATGGGTAATCAGACTACTGTGAGTGTGGCAGGCGCCAGTGGGCAATTCGAGGTCTGTACCAGTGACTCGGAAAATTCGGACGCTGACTCGGTTTCCTCTAGTTGAACGTATTCAAACCTGTCATCATCAGGAACGTGCTTCAGAGCATACGCCTCCTCTCCGATGGTGCGTATGGATCCGTTCCTGTGTGCATTCACGTCCATGACACGTGTCTAGCATCGCGTTCTTTCACGAAGAACTGTGTGGTTGGCATCGAGGCCAATGAGAAGCACATCAACCACTTGCTGAATGAGAGTTTGATGTTGGCCACTATCCTCAACAGCCACCTGGGTTATGACAGTGAGTGTTGATGCAATACGCATTCTATCTGCTGACTGGTGAGTTTCAGACGTCGCCAAGTGCGCCAAGAAAGCCCACAAGGAGGGAACGACGTTGAAGGCTGCGACGGTGGCACTTGGGTACTTGACCCCGGAGGAGTTTGACGACAAAGTGCGGCCAGAGCTGATGTTGTATCCGGACGAACCTTAGTTAGAGAGTTTCCATATATGGCAGTGTACCGATGCGAGTTAAATCCAACAAAAGTGAGCATTTCCCGTCGCCGTCTCTTGTCCTCCGCCAGCCACGACACCCCCGCGCTCGTCGTCGCCCACATCGTCGAAAACCCCTCCCCGCCCAAAAAATTCGTCCCCGACACCCCCCACCCCCGCCCACGCCAGCGCGTCTGTTTCCGTCCCCCCGACCCCCTCGTTTTTGCTCTCCAATTCGTAGTCGCCATGTCTCTCAGCCGGATTCTCAACGACGCCCCGCCTCCACCCCGCCCAACACAATCCGGTCCCTCCCGCCCCTCCGCCAACACACCGGTGTCCGACATGTCTCCCATCTCCCACCCTGCCCCCGCCTCTCCTGTCCATCCACAACAACGCCGCCAGAGCCAGGGTCCCCTCGACAGCCTCCCCCCAGTACCTCTCGGCTACGGTTACCAGCCCGTCCCTTATCACGGTGCAGGCGGCTGGGACCCTTATACAGGCAACTACGTTCAGGGCGACATCTTCCCGCTGGGTCACGGTGGCGACTATTACCCTCAGTACGACGTCCCCTCGACCCCTTCCGGTCCACCAGACGCCCAAGAAGGCTCTGCTAGCAATTATTACAGGGAGAGTGACTCCGATCACGCTTCCAAGAAACGGAGAAAGGCCATAGACGACGACCCGGATTACCAGCCTCCTGCTTCACGACGCGTACGTCCCATCTCCCGCTCCATCTTGCCAGAAAACTAAACGCGATCACCAGCCTGGGCTCCGAAGAAACCCGCCTCGCTCAAAGGCCATCCGCCAAGAGACTCCTTCAGACAGCCTCGACGCATTCTCGACCGTTGCTGAACATCACCTTCCTGATGATGACCGTCGCCTTGTCTCTTCGGACCTGTCAGATTGCGAGGAAGTCTGGATTGGCGAACTCAGTGATTATATCATCCAGACCCACAAACGCCAGCGCCAGGTCGAGTCTTGGTTTGAGGCCAGCGTCCTAGTGGGTGCTGTTCAACGTTTCTTGAATGTATTTCTTACAATTTATTTAGGAGCGTAATTCCAACACCGCGGTCACACTGTCGAGACATTACGTGTCCCGGATTACACGGATACCTCTCCCTCCTCCGTCACCTCCCCAAATGCTTCCCGCCTCTGTTGACGAGGATCTTCTGTCTACCCTTCATCCTTCTCCACCAGATTCAGCACTTTTCGATTATACAGGTGATCCCCACGACTACAATCGTGCATACAACTTTGGCGCGGAGGCGGCAGCCCGAGAGCTGGAAGAAACAATTCTTGGCCCCCGACAGAGGCCGAGACGAAGAAAGGATCCCAAACGTCCTGCCAATGGTGGACTGTCGGATGCGAGTAGCGATCCTGATTTGTCGACCGTCCCTGGTAGAAAAGACAGGCCTGTCAACAAGAAGAGGAGACTCGATTACGATGCCTCGGCGATAGCAGATGAGTTTGAGAGAACGGTCAACGATCTGTCGGTGTCTCCTCCCAAGGCGATAAAGTCGAAAGGCAAAGGAAAGGTATCTCATCTTCGGGAACAGAGTGTCGAGAGTACCGCGACATCATCGTTTACTCCAAAAGGTCGCAGGAAGTCTGCAGCGAGGAAGAAGCACGATGGATTGTACGTGGACGGCATTGGGCAGTCCGGTTTGGGTTCGGCTGCTGGTTCGTTGGCAGGTGATGCCACACCCTCTACTTCTCGTCCAGCTTCGCCAGCTCTGACAGTCGGCTCTACTGTCGTGTATGAGCTCGATGAAGTGGTACCTCCTCTCAGACGAGCGAAAAAGGTCGACGACAATGCGATGGCCAAGCGTCTCAAATCTCTAGAAGAGGCGCAGCGGAAAGTATGGACAAATATTGCGAAGAGGGACATTACCAAGGTATATAACCCGTGTTCTGTATGAATGTCAGCTCTAATGTATTACCAGGTGTACAAGTACGCTGCCATGGGCTATCAGGCCAGACAAAGTCAGGTCAAACGTCTTGCTATGCTGTCCTCCATGCAAGCTCGCCGACCGTTCACACGCACTCCAAAAGCCAACAAAGACGTGCAAGCGAAAGCGAAACGTCTCATGCGCGAGATGCTCGTTTTCTGGAAAAAGAATGAACGAGAAGAGAGAGACGTGCGCAAAAGAGAGCAAAAGGAGGCTATTGATCGAGCAAAGATTGAGGAAGAAAGGCGCGAGGCAGCCCGTCAGGCACGGAAGCTCGAATTCTTGATCAGCCAGACTGAGCTTTATAGTCACTTCGTCGGCAACAAGCTGAAAAGTACGTTGCCGCGGTTCGAGGATGACTCAAATACTCATCCTCTGGAAATAATAGCTGCCGAAGTTCAGGGTGATACCCCAGAAACGTCGGCAGCCCCTGTGGGTGCAGACCTCGTAGACGTCGATCCGAGCACACTGGAAGAAATCGACTTTGATGATGGTTAGCTGCTCTTTTCATGCTACTTCGTCCATTGATAAATCTGCCTCAGAGGACCAAACCAACCTTCATCGCCATGCCCGTCTTAATGCGCAAGAGGCGATTGCACTTGCCAAGCAACGTGCTCAACAATTTGACACCCAGTCTGCTCTTGAGCGCAAGACAAATGAAGCACTCCAGTTGGCAAAGGCTCAGGTGCACATTCGGGACGACGAGGACGAAGCAGGACCTTCCACTGCCCCCCTCGTAGACCGTAAGCACGCTCACTGTTCCTGCATATCATGCATGCTGAATTTGCGGCAGTCGACTCCGACGAGCTCAACTTCCAGAACCCAACTTCTCTGACTGGGCCATTAACTATCAAGCAGCCGCGGATGCTCATGGCTCAACTGAAAGAATATCAACTCAAGGGTCTCAATTGGCTTGCGACATTGTATGAGCAAGGTATCAATGGCATCCTTGCAGATGAAATGGGTCTTGGCAAGGTAGCATCCCTCCTTATCATCGTGTGAACATTCACCATATGTCATCAGACGGTGCAATCAATCTCCCTCCTCGCGTACCTTGCCGAGGTACATGACATATGGGGACCGTTCCTCGTCGTTGCGCCGGCGTCTACCTTGCACAACTGGCAACAAGAAATCACTCGGTTTGTTCCAAGTCTCAAAGCGTTACCCTACTGGGGAAATGTCAAGGATCGTGCAACTTTGCGAAAGTTTTGGAGCAAAAAGGAAATCAGCTACAACAAGGACGCCCCGTTCCATATCCTTATTACAAGCTATCAGCTGGTCAGCCGATGCGAACAAGTTCTCAATTGTATACGTTGTTCACACATTTCTAGGTCACCCAAGATCAGCAATACTTTCAAAGAGTCAAATGGCAATACATGATTCTTGACGAAGCTCAAAACATCAAGAATGCATCGAGTGTTCGCTGGAAGACGCTTTTAGGTTTTCAGTGCAGAAATCGATTGCTGCTCACTGGCACACCCATTCAAAACTCTATGCAAGGTTAGTCCTGAGCAATACATGTACTCTTCGCTAAACACAATAATAGAGCTCTGGGCCCTCCTGCACTTTATCATGCCGAGTCTTTTCGACTCTCATGATGAATTCAACGAATGGTTTTCAAAAGATATCGAAAATGCTGCCGAGAACAAGGGCAGCAGGTTGAACGAACATCAACTACGGCGGCTACATATGATTTTGAAGCCATTCATGCTTCGTCGTGTCAAACGACATGTCCAGAACGAGCTTAGTGAAAAGGCATGTCCGCTAAATCGCATGAATTCATGTCACTAATATGACCATTGAAAAGATTGAAATAGATATCTATGTAGATCTTAGCTCACGACAACGGGCATTGTACCGCGCGCTTCTTGCCAATGTCTCTGTCGCCGACCTTCTTGAGAAAGCAGCAAACATTGGTGACGTTGATTCAGCTCGCTCATTGATGAACTTGGTCATGCAATTCCGCAAGGCAAGCCATCTAGGTTCTTCGCAAACAAATGTGGTCTTACACAATAACAGGTTTGCAACCACCCAGAGCTATTTGAACGCGCTGATGTTCTGGCGCCATTCTCGTTTGCGCGCTTTGGCCGGTCGGGACCACTTGGCCGCGAAGGCGACCTGATTTCTGCTCCCTATTCGACGCAGAACCCCATCGAGTACCAGGTCCCCGAACTCTTTTATTTGGATGGCGGATTTGTCGATATTCCGTCAATAAAACCTGGCCTTCGTTCACGCAGGCTTTGTGCACGCAACCTTTTTAATATATGGTCAACAGACAATATATATCAGTCCATGTACGATGAAATAGAAGGTACCGCACATACCACGCTCGCAGCATGATATAATTACGCTGACCACTACTCCTAGGATCCCCTGCTTTTGCATTTTTGCGTCTCTTGAACAGGAGTCCAGCGGAGGTTCACGGCCTTCAGTTGTTGCCCTTTATGCGCAATCGATTGGTGGAATTGCAACAAGAAAATAAGATCGTTGAAGAATCCACCATTCTGAGGTCAAGTGTATCGCTTAGAATGGAAAGACAAGCTGACACTTTCCACAGGGAGACTAGTTACAATGAATCCAACCTCAAATTCCCGCCTCTTCCTTTGTTATCACATCAACTTTATAACTCCGGGCTCAAAGAGATATCCTCCTCTGCTTGGCAAAAATCATGTCTATGCCGACCTGGTCTGAGATGGTTCGTCCCCGCTGCAGTCGCACCGCCGATATCCATGATATGCACAAATCGCTCTTTCATCGAGTATCGGAATCGGGTGCTAGAAGTACCTGTGGAATCATTGGCCATGTATGGTCTCTCGCGCGAACTCCAAGAGTCTCCTACCGCATGTGGTCTTTATAACGCCCTCATTCCAATGATTCCAGCCGCAGGACTCATTCGTAGTGCCCCTTCCGACCAATTGCCACAGTCCAGCATGCAAATTCCGGAGGCGAAACGGCTGATTTACGATTCTGCCAAACTCGCACGGTTGGATACGCTGTTGCAGGAGCTCAAGGCCGGTGATCATCGGGTCCTGATCTACTTCCAAATGACTCGCATGATGGATTTGATGGAAGAGTATTTGATATATCGACAATACAAGTATCTGCGTCTGGATGGATCCTCTAAACTCGAGGATCGAAGGGATATGGTGATGGATTGGCAAACGAGGTCCGTCGACTACCCTTTTTTGATTCACTGGCTGAAATTCGTCGCTCTCCCAGACCTGACATATTCGTCTTCTTGCTCAGTACTCGCGCCGGTGGTCTCGGTATTAACCTTACTGCTGCGGATACGGTGGTATTCTACGACCATGACTGGAACCCATCCAATGATGCCCAGGCCATGGACCGTGCACATCGCTTAGGACAGACTCGCCAAGTGACCGTCTACCGTCTCATCACCAAGGGTACGATTGATGAACGCATCATTCAACTTGCACGGGTCAAGAAAGATGTGAGTGGATTGATGGCCAATTTGATGGCATCTCTGATTTGTTGCCAGGTTCAAGATATCGTCGTTGGGAACAAAAACTTTACCGACGTGGCGAAGCCAAGCGAGATCGTCCAATTGTTGTTGAATGACGAACAGTTGGCCAACATCAACAACACGGGCGGATCGGGACTCTCTTCCAGAAAACCTGGCAAGCGGTCCGGTGCTGGGTCTGCAAGTACAGGCAATGATGCCGTTCCGGACTTGTGGAACGACGAGGGTGATGATTTCTTTGGGCATTCTACTGCCACCCAAGGAAGTGCAATCGCGGATAAGGGGGAAGAAGATGGTCCTGCAATAGCAACAAGCCGGGGAAAAAAGCGCAAGGGTGCAAGCTCCTCCGGGGTTTCACGAACCCGCAAAACGGGTGGGAAAGCGAACGGGAAGAAGAAGGCAGAGGTCAACGACACTGGGTCCGGGATGGACGTTTAGGTTGATTCCACCGCTGACTGTAGAGTAATTCATGCACCTTGTATTGTACATGTCTTTAATATCTGTCCTAATCTGCTCCTGCCTCGTTCAAAATCGAGTCACGCTGGTGACTTGACGCTGATCAGAATATGAATCACATTCTCATTCAACGATAGACTCCTTTTGAAGACTTATTTTCAACACTTCTTCAACACTTCTTTCACGATGGTCAAGAAGAAAAAGACACAGTTGAAGTCTCAGGTCGCGCGTGGCTTCGCAACCACGTCCATCCCAAAAAAAACCCCTCAAACGGAGGAGACTGCACCACCAACGAGTGATGCAGTTCCCTCTGTGACTGAAGCTGCAAAACCACCGGTAGATAACCAAGATGTTGTTGGTCCGCGAGGCGTTCCCGAGTCGGTCGCCGAACAAGAGTTTTTCCAGATCATGGTCAATAAACACCAAGAGAAGACAGAAAAGGAGATATCGAGGACCATCAAGGCATGTTCCCAATTTTCTGTCGCTGCCATCCACTCTAACCGACTCACATACCAGGCGATCGAGGTGGAGAAGCGTGTTTCCAGAGAGTTTGACACGATAGAAGTTGATCCCGTACTGGTGGAGGAAATCCTGCGTCTTTACCTTGAAGAAGAAACGTCCAGAGGTCCGAACCGTTCATTTCTCTTTTGCGTCTGATCTCTTCGGCTCATGAATGGCAGTACGGCATTACATTGATCAACCCAAGGAAAAGGCTGCAATTCGTCTCGCTGTGACATACGGTATATTACGCAGGCTCAATTTCTCTGAAGACTGGGTGGAACGTTGTCTGCGTGCTATATCTGGGATTGAACTTGACGAGGCTTTAGACTGGGTCAGTTCAAACTACTATAGATAGTGTTATCTGCTCACGTGCCATAGCTTGTTGTTCACTGTCCTGATGATGGCGTCGAACCAGGTGCGTGTCTGAATTTAGTAACTCACAGAGACTAATTACTCGAACCAGGGGTTTCAAATTCCATAAAACTAGAGACGGTTACATCTCCCCTTCTCTCACAAGGTTCTTATGACAGGAATCAAACGTTGCCGCAGGAAAGCGCGCCTACCTTCAAGCAGAGGGACCCTCCATCCCAACATATCTCTCCAGAGCTCCATGACCCCAACTTGGAATATGCTCGAATCAAATTGCAACTTTTAAACATCAAGAGGAGCAAAGCATCCCAGGCACAAAAATCGGACGTTGCGAGTATTCTAGAGGAAAGATTGCGGACTGTCAAGTCGCACTATTTCTTCGATGAAAGGGATGCCGAGCAACTTTATCGCTCTGAACTCGACAAGGACAATGCCCAACGCCTTCAGTCAGCGCTTCGCGGAACTCTGGAACCCGCGCGACCGAACAGCCCCTTGATAGACGTCAACGCTTCGACGACTGTGACTACTTTCCAGGACACAGAACCGCACCCTGACTTGTTTGATCAAGAGGACAGCGATTCGTCTGCTGGCTTGCTTGAAATTCTGGAAACCCCATCCGAGATCGAAGGCCCTCGTGGAACCATGATTCCGATTAGAGACATGCCATTCCAAAAACAGAGTGGAGGGCGATTGCCACAGGTCGTACTCTCGGAATACGTGTCCAAGCTTGACCGATATGCTGCAATTACATTCAGCAGTCTATCTGGGCAGAGCCGCGCGAAACGTGTTGGAGTCCGGGTGCTGTGGGGTGGCCATAGGATGGATGAGTGGAAGATGGAAGACATTGCCTGCCGAGAGGAGTCACAGGCGGAGCAATACATTGCTACCGTCGCACTCCACGCGCTCTCCTTCCCTCCCACAGAAGGCTTTTCTGCTGGTTCGATGAGCAGTCCTATTGGTAACACGTTCTTCAGACTATTCCCTTCCGTTTTCAGAGACTTGTGGGACGAGCTAGAAGCGGATAGGAAACTTCGGCAGGAATGTATAAATCGAGAGACTTGGGCCAAGCTATGGAACATCGTCGACCAGAAAATCGATAACAGTCGAGACGTGAGTTATTTATAAACTTGAGCATTTGTGACTTGACTCGGTTTAGACGAGAGAGGCCACATCTGGATCGGTTTCTGAGACCAAAGGCGCTTCCCAGACGCAAATTCATGTACGGAATATTGGGGTGAATCATGAACAACTCGTTGCCGATCTCAGATCGCGCCAATCAAGGACAGCATATCAAGAAATGCTGGTGAGTTTCATTTACCTCGGTTCGTAAAGCAGGGACTATATGTTACCCAGTACCACCGAAACACCCTGCCCATAGCAAGTCATCGCAAAGACATCATCTCAACGTTGGAAAATGCGCAAGTTCTAGTACTCTGTGGAGAGACGGGATGGTGAGCATGCATGCAGCATGCAACGACATCGTCATTGATGTTCACCCCAGCGGAAAGTCCACTCAGGTTCCTGCCTTCATCCTCGAAGACCAGCTCTCGCGGGGACGGCCTTGCAAAATATATTGCACAGAGCCCCGTCGTATTTCTGCGGTTTCGTTGGCACAGCGGGTTTCACGCGAACTGGGAGATCCTCCAGGGGTAGTCGGCACTCTGGGTTCTCTCGTTGGATACGCCATCCGTTTGGAGAGCAATACCACGAAAAATACACGCCTAACTTACCTCACCACTGGTATTGCTTTGAGGATGCTAGAATACGGCTCTGGACGTGGCGGTCAGGGTACAGCGTTTGACGAGATAACGGCAAGTGTTGTCTATTCCTCCGTGTCATCCCGCATGACCGGCATTCAGCATATAATCATCGACGAAGTTCATGAACGCACTATCGAATCAGATTTTCTCCTCGTTGTACTCAAGTCTCTGCTACCACATCGTCCAGATCTGAGGTACCAACGTTGTGGTTTCTATTTTTTCTGCTCTTAGGGGTTTTAATAGGGTCGTCCTCATGTCTGCAACGGTGGATTCGGAAAAGATGTCAAGTTTCTTCGGAGGTTGCCCTGTAATCCACGTTCCAGGACGGACTTTTCCTGTGGACGTCCTGTATCTTGAGGACGCCATTGAACACACTGGGTGGTCAGTATCTGAAGATTCGCCCTATGCCAAACGACGCAAGTTTCATCCAAGTGCCAGTAACATGGCTTGAATCTGACGTGTAAATTATAGGGCATGACAAATTCTACGAACGCAAGAACCGTACAGATTGGGACGAGTCCGCAGTAATCGAGGAAGACGACGATGCGATATTAGTTGAAGACGAATCTAATGTGAAGATACCGATTTCAGTGGAAAAACGCTATTCTCCCTTGACAGAACGAACCATTGATCTTTTTGATGAGCGCTTTATCCCTTACGATCTGATCATTCAGCTACTCGAGCAGCTATGCTTCAAAGACCACTCACTCCTTCCGTTCTCCTCCGCCGTGTTAATTTTCATGCCTGGCCTTGCCGAAATTCGTCGAATGAACGACCTGCTTTCTGATCACCCTTCATTCGGACAGGATTCACTGTTTCGCGTCTATCCGTTACATTCTACACTTTCAAGCGAGAATCAGAATGCTGTCTTTGACGTGCCTCACTCAGGAATAAGGAAAATAGTCATCGGTATATAGTTACCTCATTCTTTGACGGCATGAGTTGACCACCCTCTCAGCGACAAATATTGCAGAGACAGGCATCACAATTCCTGATATTACATGTGTTATCGACACCGGAAAGCACAGAGAGATTAGGTATCTACATCTTATGCCTCACCGACATCGCACTGACAACATCCTAGATTTGACGAAAAACGTCAATTGAGCCGTTTAGTGGAAACATTCGTTACCAAGAGCAATGCCGCGCAACGAAGAGGGCGAGCGGGGCGAGTCCAGAATGGGATATGTTTCCATTTATTCACCAAACAGCGTCATGATACCCTGGTGTGTGTCTCGACACCATGCGAGATATAGCCTAATGCGTATGTACAGCTTGCGGAACACCCTCTTCCGGAAATGATGCGACTTAGTCTATCGGACCTCGCCTTGCGTATCAAGACTATGAAGATCAAAATCGGAACATCAATTGAGGATTTCTTTTGTCACGCGATGGACCCACCTTCTCCACTTAATGTCCAGAGAGCTGTTGCAGCTTTGGTTGAGGTATGAAAAAACTTGGTGAACCCACGCAGAAAGCTGAAATTGTCCAGGTACGAGCTCTGACACCCACAGAAGACATTACCGCTATGGGTCGATTACTTAGCAAACTACCCACCGACGTTCACCTTGGAAAACTTCTTTTGATAGCAGTGGTATTTCGTTGTCTTGACCCTGCGTTGACTATCGCAGCGGCACTGAGTTCTAAATCACCATTTGTGACCCCTCTCGGCCTGGAGGAAGAGGCCGATCACGCAAAGAGTTCATTCCGCACCGGTGGGTGATGCGTTTACCCGCCCTCCACCATACCTCATCGTAAGGGTGCAGAAAATTCAGACTTCTTGACAATCCATACGGCGTTTGCAGCTTGGCGGAGGTCTGCTAATCCGGGGTCCGCCCACAAGTTCTGTCGAAAGAATTTCCTCAGTCACGAAAATCTACTGCAAATCGAGGAACTACGACAGCAATTCCTTGGGTTGGCAATCTGCATCTTATAGCTT
>JBBPNZ010000200.1:0-29376 GCA_038091195.1 Phylloporus rhodoxanthus | reverse complement strand
CGAGTCCAATGAAAACCAAGATATACTTACATTAAACGAGAGAAAGATGCTAAATGAGGCATGCGCACAACACATGTCATGTATAGTATACATCATAGACCCTTCAATGTTGTTTCTGCTTGCTATCGCCAGAGTTCCCCATTCTGTATGATGCTATATCTGCACAATTTTCCCGCCGTGGTTTTTGATAGTTTCTCCATGGTTTTTGAAGTACCTAAGCGATACTCTATCACCTGCCTGCCGTGGCGTGCCCTTCTTCCTTGACTTGAAGGCGATCATTTCGGCAGAGTGTCCGTCGCCAGCGATATTCCATGTCGCCTGCCTACCCCAGCCCGCTCTCCCTCCTTGAGTCGACAAGTCAACGTCAATCTGTCGCCGCGTGCGCACCACCCCAGGAAGGTTGCAAGGCTTCGGCGAGTCCATCCATGCGTATGCTTGCAGCTAGTAACTCTTCTAGGTCGCAATTGGAGCAATCGTTGTTGCAGTAATAATCGGCAGGCGGCCTGGGATGTTGTGGAGCGGCCTAGCTGCCTGCGCCATACCCGCTTCACCTTCAGCCAGCGTTGGCGTTTCGACTCATTTCGAGTCGCAACGTGTGCCGCTCGTTGTGCCATCCATCTGGCATCCTATCCTATCGTATCCATTGCCGTCGCCATCGCATTCACACCTCCAATCACATCCGCTGTCTCCCAATCTGATCTGGTCACCAATCCGCCCTTCTGGACTTGGATCTCGACGATGCACGTTCGTTTCGACGTCACTCTGGCTTATATCATCCATGGAACAACGTTCAACATCGATGCAGGTTTGTGCTCATGACAGATCTGTGTCGTGTATGCTTATCATTTTTAGATACGATTTAGATACGGTATTGTCAATGTCTCGGCCAAGGACAAGATCCAGCTGGAGCACAAGTCCATGGTCTGCAAGACTCTCGTGGGGGAAATTACTGTCATACAAACAGAACAGGCGAAATGTTACACAAGTTCCGTTTCCCTCCTGTTAATCTTCCGACGTTTTGAGGTAGAACTCGCCCCTTGAGGTGGCCCCCGTGTTGTGGTATGTTTCGACAGTGATAATTTAATGGGTGGTATCTTTCTTGGATTGTCACCGGACGATAATGAGTTCGGCAACTTGTGTAAAGGTGTGACGACAATCGCTGGAAGACGCTTCTTCCGGGCCAGCTCCATAGCTTCCAGTTGTTTTTTCGTTGGCTTCTTTCGTGGAAGCAGCATGGGAATGGACGTCGAAGGATAATCGGGGAGCGTGGCGATGAAGGATGAAGAAGGGATGGCTAAGGTTACAGCAGATGTAGCATCCAGAGTGGATTCGGAAGTGGAAGACCTAAATCGTAACCACCACTGTGTCGTTGGATCGCCAAGACCGACAGTCTTTGGAATCTGGGCCTTATCGATGATACGATCTGCACAATTCGCCCTCCCAATGAATGCTTCCACAGCATCATGCTTCTCAAGTACCTCCAGCACCGACAAACTGTCTTTACTTTTCAATACGAGCTTCGCCGCCAGCTCCATTACAATCCTTGGAATGACAATCTCGGAGTGCTGGAACATCAGAACTTTTGCATTATTCTGATTGGATTCCAGAAGTTAGTTGACTCAATGGATGTATTTTTGTACACACCACCTCTTCCACAAGATGATTTATCCATTCCCTCTCTTGAGATAGATCTTCAGGCGGAAAGCGGATCGCTGTGATGATACGGGAAGCATGACGAAAGATTTGTTGCTGAGCAGCCATTCTGGCAAGATAATGTAAAGGGTGAGGCAAATTGAATTTCGGAGTGTGAGTTTTGGCGATTGTCACACGATGGATGGGGAGTGTGGCCCACCACAATTTGTTACTATCTATAAGCATCCAAAGCGCTCTATGAATAATGCAATAAGTAATCAATGCCTGAAGTGAGCCAGCCAGTCAGCCGTTCTCGAGTTTGAGTCGGCAAGCGGCGAAATGTGCAAGCATCGTTGATCAATGACCCGGCGGCGGCGCCACCAACAACGCGACAATGACGACATAGCGTCGTCGATGACCCGGCGCCACCAACAACGCGATGTCCTTGTCGACAACGACGACGGCGTGAATGCAACAAGACGACTGCACCAACGCAATGATGACTGTGCCAACGCACCAACAACAATGACGACACAGCGCCGGCGCCAACAAAACGCGTCGTCGTCGTCGTCATGTAGGCCTACCGCACCAACACGACAACAACGTCGTTGTCAACGCACTGACACGACGACCGCAACAATGACGACTTCATCGTGTAGGCCTCAACCACAACAACCACGCCAATGCAACAACGACAACGACGACACAGCGTCATCGATGACACAGCACCATCAACAACACAACGTTGACGACAACGATGACATCGTCAGCATGTGGGAAGCCATGCCCACTTCAACGACGTCAAACAGTGTGGGCGACCAGGCAGTTCACGCCCACACCAGGATGACGCTAACCGTGCCAACGCAACACAGCCGTGAGGCTAATGACGCAGGCAGCAGCGTTGTCAATGACCGGGCCCAACACTGCGACGATGACGATAATGCCAACGTGTGTGCAACCACGCACACACCAGGAGCTAGGACGTGACAACAACGACGACAACGACATTGTTGTCGACTTCAGGTGAGACAACACACCACATGACAATGACGACAATGCAGCGTCATTGATAACCAGACGACATCAGCAACACCACGACATGATGTCACGTCGTCGTCGCAGGGCAAATGGGTGAGGCAAAAACGACGGCAATGATGACGACGACGACGACATGACAACCGTGCTATCGCGGTTAGCACGTCGTCGTCGTCGTCGTCGTTGGGGCGATATGAAGCGAAGGTGAAGCGACGAGGAGATGACGGCATTGGCTACGGGTCGAGCACGGGCCTCAAAAACGCAACCTGTACCCGTACTCGCTGGTACCCTTACCCGTGACCCGCTGCGGGTTACCCATACCCGTGCAGTTCTCTAGTCAGCAGTTCTTGAGTATGAATAGGCCAGGTGGAGAAATGCCGAACAGTGGCCCATGGGCCAGTCAATCAGTTATTAGTGAATGAAGATCAGCCAAGCGGCAAAATGCAACCAATTATGGGAAAACCAGCAAGCGATGGTAATCAGCCAAGCGGTGAAATGCAAGGAATGGACCATGGGACAGCTGATTAGGGATTCTCAAGTTTGAATAAGCCAGGCGGAGAAATGTGAACAGTAGTCCATGGGCCAGTCAATCGGCTATCAGTTAATGGAGACAGGTCAATTGACGAAATGCAACCAATTGAGTATGGGCAAACCAGCAAGCGATGTGCCAAGCAGTAAGATGCGAGGAATGGATGGGCCAGTCAGTCAGCGATTGTCGAGCAGGGATGAGCCAAGCGGTGAAATACAAGGAATGGACCATGGGCCAGCCAATGAATTCTCGAGTTTGAATGGGCCAGTCAATCAGCTATCAGTATATGGAGATGGGCCGATCAGCGAAATGCAATTAATTGAGCATGCAAACCGGGCCATGCTGACTATCATGCAAGGAAGCGGCTGATCTGCGAGCAACGGAGTTCTGCTATTGCTGGCCGATCTGCCATTCACACTAATTAGATGGAATCGGCTGATGTTGGCTAGCCGGTCATTTATGGCGAAATGGCATGCTGGGTGGCCGGCATTTTTTGGAAATTGTTACTGCATGGGGTCAGTATCTGTCATATGCATGAATTTGAGTTAAATCCAACTCTGCTACCTCCACTACTCTGGACCTCTCTCCTTCAGAACTCTGGTGTGTTCTCTACCAAGACGTCGCCAGGACTCTCCAGACTTTATCTCCATTCCCCTTATGCTCCTCTCCATTTTATTACTCATTTAGTTAGACTCATTCTTAGACGTCATTCAGACGTCACCCATACCTGTGCTCCATGACAAGCACAGCTCTGGCGTATTCTTCCTCCGACCTCCGTCTTACTCATTACTTACCAATCCCTTCTAATCCTTCATTAGTCATTACATTCTGACTCCATATATAAACCTCTGTACTCCGCCATGTAACATCAGTTCGAATATCGACTTAGATACCACTCCTCTACTCTCGTCCATCTCCAATCTCCAACCTTCTGTCTGTTACGCTTTTTCCTTCCTATCCTCTTTCGCTTCCTCTTGGGCGGTCTACTGGCTGCATTCTTCGCCTTGTTCTGGTACTTCGTATGTTGACTCATTCAATTATGTTTACTTCCAACCCAACTCGGATATCGCTAACATCTTACGATTACTCATCCTATGCCCGATCCAACTTGGACATACTCTTTGCCTTCCACCGCAGTCATATGGCTGTATCTCTTTCTTGATCATCACATTCCGCAGTTTGATCTCATTTACGATACATTGACACCGACCCTTCCCTTTCACTTTCTATTTCAGGGAAATGTCTCTTTCTTCTTTCGTCTTCCCCTGGTCCGTGCGCGCACCTCACTTGATATAAGTACTTGCTCGCATCACATGTATTTTCCTTAGTCTTGAACTGCGCAATACTAGCGTATACTCAAGTCCCATCCTTGCGACTCTAAGTCGAACACCTTGTCCTCATCTTCGCTCAAGGAAACCCCTTGACCAAACCCTCGTCCTCCTTCGTCTCTTGCCATCTCTTGAGTTGGTCTCTTCGTGAGTATCACTCGAGTAGCAAGTTAGGAGCCTCGTCCATTGTGTACGCTACGCGTAACACTGTCCAAATTTGGGGACACAACGTTGACAAGGGCGCACTACATACGGTGAAGCCGCAGTCCCTTCTGACCAAAACTCCGGAGTTCCGGAGTTCCCTCAGGAGTTGAACCAGTCTTGACAGTATCGCCAATTTGACTTGTTGTCAAGTTTCTCAAGTTGCTTGAAATGGTTAGTAAGGATATTGGCAGGGGGCCATCCTCCTGGATTGGTTGACAAATTAGAGCTTATAGTATAAGGGTTGGTCAGAATGTGTTGGTTACTTTGACATACTATATAGCTACATTTTTTGTCTGCTACAACTACATTTAACCGAGGATTCTGCCAGGATCTGCCAACCCTCCCAGCGCTCTGCCGGCAATTGCCGCCCTGGCAATTGCCAATGGCAGAACTGGCAGGGTTCTGCCAACAACACTAAAAACCATACAACGTTCACCCTGAGCATTTCAAGGCATAAACGACATCCAAGGCAGTTACCGTTTTGCTGAATGTGCATCAGCAAACTGAGCCTGCCAATAGACCCACACATACTGTTTGGCATGTTCAGTGTACGTAACCAAATCATGGATAACATTCTCAAGGAAGATTTTGAGAACACCACAGGTTTCCTTGTAAATGAGACCAGAGATATGCTTTACACCACCATGACGTGCTAGACAACAGATGGCCTGCGAGTATGCTAAGATACCTATTCATCTATGGAATGAGATCTGAAAACTGACTGGTTTGGTAATACCCTGAATGTTATCATGAAGAATTTTACGGTGACACTTAGCACCTCCCTTGCCCAGTCCCTGAAACCAATTCAACTGGGTGAACTGACAACAGATTCACAACTGCGACACAAACCTTGCCACCTTTACCGTGTCCTGACATGATACAATGTGATTATAGCTGCCCTGATGGAGATGGTGGTAGTGGTCACTGTGGGTGCAATCATGCGACATATGGGCAGATTGGTCATTCCATGGGGTTAGGGCGAGCCGAGAAGCTTGCAAGCAAGGTAACTAGTGAGAATTATTGGCATCACAGTGGAACAACTTTTGGATGCTCAGTTCCAGGATCTACTGAACAGGGCATCATTGACACAAGCTTGGTGGATCAGAGCACTTTTGGAACAAGACAGATTGACTTCTTAACAAATCTATGCCAGGAGTATATAATACAGGGAATCATCATGGTAGAAAATAAATGCATAAGTTAAGATCATGAATAAAGAAGTTCTCTTCTGTGTTCCACAATCCAAGCGAAGAGGGTTTGATACATGGTTGCTCTCTTCATGCATGAGGGGATGGTATCATATGTTGGACTCATTGCTGCTGTAACAACCAAAGTTTTTCGTCGATTTCATCGATGAATTTGCGAGGGGATAACTGAACTGATGACATTGTCGTTTCCTCAAAGAGAGAAGTCGTGCGTTTCCAACTGGTCGTGGGAGTAGGAGATGTTGTGTGAGTATGATTATCCAAAAAGTGTTCCGAGAGGCTAAAGTCGGGGACTGGCATCGGTGCGTTCCACGGAGGGCCGTAGGGCTGCGTACGTGACGCCGGTTTTCGCCGGAGTTTAGCTCTAATGGACTTGAAAAGTTTAGGCTGGATGATTGGAGAAGGTTGCGGTGAGGTAGATTTAAACACGGATTTAAGTTTTCCAGCAAGCGCACGGCGAGCTATGCGTGTCAATGTCAGGATAGCAGGGATAAACCACATGAAGGGACCAACCTGCAAAGGGTGGGAATGGCGATGGAATACCGGACGGATTGGGTGATGGCGTATTGAGGGACTTGAGAGTATCTGTGCAAGAAATGAGCGAAAGCGAGGGATAACCAGAGAGTATGTATACCGGGTAGGGACGACAAGGTTCTTGACTTGGAATATTTGCTGAAGGGATTTATAAATCTGATGCGCTGCGGCGGAGGGGATGTATGCGCCGTAGGTGGGGGAGGGCCGTTCTGGAGATGATCAATTTGAAGTAAAGTGGAGGTGATGGATGTCTTCTGTCTGGTAGAAAAAGGGGACAGACGCCCGGGGGACTTTGGGGGCGCAGGAGGAGGGGGTAAGAACTTGGGAGGTGCAGAGGCTCTGCGCTTGTGGAGGGGGGCGTCAGAGAAAGAGACATGGCGGGGCTGCGGGGGACGGGGGAGAGGGGGAACGGCGGGGGGATGGCGGAGTCTGCGGAGGGTAAGGAGGACTACGATGGCAAGACAGAGGAGGGCGATCGAGAACATGAAGACATGACATGAGAAGCGTCGATCGCGACAGGAGTGCAATTAAATAAATAAAGTCGAACGACTTCCACTTTTCTTTTTTTTACTTCAAACTCCGCGACATCCGAATCGTCATGTCCGATGAAGATGAGTTCGACAAGTATGACTTTTCCGAATTCACAGAGCAAGATCTCCGAGAAATCGATGCACAGCTGGCCTGTGCTTCAAGTATACAAATAACCATGCAACAAGACAGTCCGTTCAACAACTTTCTCTCCTGGAAAAAATACCTTGCAGTCACCGATATCGTTTCCCCTATCTGGTATGCATCCCCCGTTTCCCCCCTCCATCTCATCCTCTCCAGGTGTGAAGTGCAGTACGAGTATAGTCTCTACGGAAGACGCAACAAACCCCTTCATCTTCGTCCCTCCACCTTCTCTTCAAAGAGCGGAAAGCAAATACGCGTACATCAGCAGGTTGCTGTCGCAAATGACCGCAGACTCAAGCGCGGAAAGGCATGCTTTTTCAATCCAAGTTATCACCTACCTCTCATCTTAACGCACAGTCTGTCCATAAAGCTTTGGAACAGGAGTTGCGTCCCACAAAATTTCTCGTCCATGTCTCGTCCGACGAGGAACGTTTTGGTCTTCGGTCAGTCATTTGGTGCTGTACACATTCTTTTCTCATCCCCAATAGTATTGTGCAGCTCATCGATGGTTTCATCCAACTGATGGCTGATGGTATCACGGTATCTGTTTCTCCCTTTTGTTCTTCATCGTCTCATCGTTGGACCAGAGGGAGTTGCCTGTTTTCATAATCACGCATGACCAAGTCGTTCTGGGCGTCATCGTACATCTTTCCCACTCTTTTCCCACTCTTCCTAATCCATTTTTAAGGACGAGGTGCTCTGCTTACCACCATCTCAAGCAGCCCAGGATCAAGTTGCTTCATCGGAATCTCCGAGCGTGTCTTGCGGCGCACCACCACACAAGAAGCAGCGTCTGATGTCATCTTCCCTCGCACAGCCAATCGTTTCACCCAACTCGACCAAGGATCCAACCCATGCTGCATCGACAAGCATCAGTGGCCCCCGTGAGTTGCGCATCGTTGATTACAAGACGCGTCGGTCCCCGAACATCCCTGTGGATGAAGATTCCCTCTCTCCACGCCTTCAGCTTATGATGTATCACCGTATGCTCTCTTCTCTTCTCGAACCGGAAGCGTTTGATTTCAACCTACTGTGGAGCCAACTGAACCTTGATCCCACGAAAGCCTTCTCAGCACAGTTCGTGAAAGACATCGTTTGGGAACAACGACAAGTGGATTCTGCGGATTGTACTGTACATCTCAATCGCTTGGTTTCAGAGTGGATATCTACAGTTCAACGAAAACGTCCTGAAATCCTCGGTGTCAGTCAACAACTGCAGCTTGTTTATCGTCGGCCAGAATTTGCAGGGAAACCACAAGACAAAAAAGTCGTTGAGCTGGGAGATATAGAAGATCCCCTTGAAGCTCTCTTGCTCCAAGAAGAACTAGATCTTGCTCACACTATTGAAGAGAGCCTCGGCCTGATGGGCCATCAAGAAATTTGCCAGGTTGCTTATAACGTGGCTCAAAATATTAAGCAAGTTGGACCCGCATCCATAGGACGCACATCTGCCGTCTGGAAGGACTTAGTTGCTCCAGACTCTGATCAAAGCGACCTCACCCTGGCTTGGGCAATTCAGCATTCGCTACTGGCCTGTGCGCACAAGGCATGTGCGGAAGCACCAGCAAGACAGACGGAAGAAAACCAGGGTGAGAATCAATGAATGAAACTGTTGATCTTGACGTTGATATTCGTTCAACCCAGACGGCTTTAGACTCGATGAAACAAAATTAGTTGTGGCGCCGTCCGAGGTGCAGGTCCAGGACGGAATTGTTAGTATGTCACCCATAATTGGCACAAGGGAGTTCAAAATGGACGATGTTGAACTTGATGCACATGTTGCCGATGTTCTTCAATGGTGGTTTGGCGCTCGACCCCCCAGGGGAGTGACTATTGGCCAAACCAATCGGTGCTTGTGAGTCTTTGCTTGCATTGCTTGTAGCCTAGATGCTTGACAACATCTTAGCACGTGCGAATTTCAGGACTCGTGTGAGTGGAGGGAGCAGAAGGCTAAAGAAGCATTAGCACTCGCCGCACAGCGAAGGCCACAGCGGAGCATTGACACTACTGGCAACATTTGGCCGATGACACAGGGACCAGCTTAAATGAAAATTGTATGACGTAATAATGGATACTCATCACCCTACGTAAACTCCCTCTGTTAGCATGATATGATCATGGATGGGTGGGTGGACTACCTCCACGTCGAATTCCTCGGAGAACATATTCTCTTTCATTCCTTGCGCTTGAAATCCATCTGGTCATTCATTCTGAGTGGCATCGTTATCACCATAGTATGCATTTTTGAGAGGTGCTATTTTCCGCTCTACCAACCACCATACGTTGCATTCACATCGTTGCAGGTTTCTGACTGTTCTCTTGAATAAAAACATACAACCAAATACAGTACGGCACTCGCGGCTTGCGACTGCTGCCTGGAAAAGCTTTCTGTACGGAGTCGTCACCTTCTTAAGATTGTGAGTCAACTCCTTTGTGCGTGTCCAGATTAATTCATGGTGTGTAGATTATACATGCTCATAGCGATGTCAAACCAGCTAGGGTACGTATTTTCAACATCGTTTGAAACCCGACTATGACATCCTCCTCCAGAGCGATCGCTCTCGTTGTAAGCCGGCGCAACCCACACAGCCCGAGGCACCGTAACCGTCCTTTAGGTGATCACGCTGTCCATAGGGCAGTTTACCGTCGAATATGTTGAATACCAGGAACCCAACTTTGAGAGACAGTGCGTGCACAGATTCGCTGTACTCCTGGTCGATCACAAACGCTCTTTGCAGGGTAGAAGAACCCCTTTTGGGAACTCGACGTAGGATCCGCGCGAGGTCAAAACCAGACAACATATTCATTCATCCCCGCGAATCGAACCTAGCCCGTGCAGACGCCGTTGCTTATGAGCTCGGTATTACTGGCGATACAGAGTTGGTTCGGGGGAACAAAGCCGATGGAAAATCATGGGAGCTTGGCAGAGGTAGAGACATTGCGCGGGAGACGTTTGGCGATTCGCATCGTCGACTGGAGTCCAAGACGAGTGACTTTGATGTCGAGGACGATGGTGACGGCACAGGTTCTTCATAGCTATACCATCTTGTGTACTACTCGCTGACACGGGTTGCTGTTTTATCTGATATGATCTGCAGTGACTTGGTCACGCTCAGGAGCTAGTAAAGCAACTTGCCTCAGTTGGTCAAACAGACAACCTCCAACATCATGCAAAAAAAGACTCGATCCACAATGCAGACATTGTCCTTCGCTTATCAGACGGGGTGACTTTTCATTGTTGAAAGGCGCTGCTCCTCGATTTTCAGCGACATGGCACTCTTGATCACATCGTCGCTTTGTCATCCACCCAGTCTTACCGGAAACTGTTCAAGACAGATAGCATCCAAGAACTCGAAGCTGTCCTCGAGGCAGCCACGAAATACGAGATGCAAGGCCTTCGAGACGTTGCACTCGTAAAACTCTCGGATTGGCACCTTTCCTGCCAAGATCCACTCAGGATGTATGCGCTCGCATGCCTGTACCAGTGCCACGATGCAGCCCAGTTGGCGGCCGAATATATATTGGTCTTGCCAGCGCTGGTACAGCCTGGATATATTCCAGACCGCGCGTTGCGCTGTTGCAGATGGATCGGGTACTCCCGCTTTTCAGATTTGTTTGGGTACGGAAAAGCCCGGACCACGGTCAGCTGGGTCAATTCGAAACTGTCAACGTGTAATGAAGTATATGAAGAAGTCTGGGCAGGCATTGCGGAAATCCCCTCGCGGTGTTTTACACAGTCAAAAACAAAGAGCTCGTAGACGACGTCTTCACGGCCATATTGTCTTCCAAACTGAAAAGCAAGGTATCACAAGTCTGGATTCAGTCTTTCGTAGACATCTTCGCAGAAAAAATCGATAGTCGACGCTCGTTCCGTCTCTCTCGTTTTCGAGGGAGAAGCTAAATATTCTTCTTGCAGGTTAGATCAATCTTGGATTCTAAGGACAGTGATCGCCGCAGACTTTCACTTTTGAGGTTCATTCGATCTACATATCTCGCTTGTGAACGGAGGAAACAGGTAGTTCGTGTAGAAATACACAAGTCTCACAATGTTCAATTGTCCCGACTGACCCCTCCACCAACGAGACCAGCTCGCTTCGTGGTATACCCCCGTCTTGGAGCGGGACTACGCGAAACCTCTTCTGATTTTCTTTGCCACTGATCTATGAGTTTGCCGACACCACGATAGGGCTTTTCAGGAGATGAAGAGCGCGAATCCTCCTCGGGTGGTGAAGCACCATTTACAGCGGGAGTCATAGTAAAGGGCAAGCCATCAACACCTCCTTGGGAAGAACCGTGTGACAGTAGCTTGCTAGACGAACTCGTGGGCAGTCCCGAAACAAAATTCTGAGCTCTAGACGCGTCTACCCACTTGTCAGTTGGCCCCGTGTAGTCATGCCTCGAGTTGATTGGCGATTGGCGATTATCAGTGTCAAGAGTTGATGGATGATCATCAGGTGCGACAGGGACTCGAGAAGATTTGGAAGAGATGGGAGAATGCAGAGATTGCTGCAACGCGCGACCTGTCGTTGATACTCCTGGCGCAATGGGTGATTTGGGGACAGGAAGGGATGCTACTTTTCCAATGGCCTCATATCTCTGAACCATGTCCGTGATTGACGGTCGACGAGGCCCACCTACACGAGATCCATCTTGGGGAACTGACAAGGAAGATGGTGTTACAGGCGTGTCCGACTTCCCCTCAGACATGGATTTTGACATCGGGAACGCCAGCAACGATTGCGGACGGCCTCGAGAGGCAGCTATTGGCGTGCCGGAAGTTGAACTCACAGCCGAGATCTGTTTCACGTGGGAATTGGGAGAACGTCGATTTGGTGATCTAGTTGGTGATTGTGGCACCTCAATTGCCCCAGAGTTCGTGGCTTGCAGATGTTGCGGTGAGGATATGTTCAGCTTTGCCGCGGACGAAATAGCAGTGGACCGACTCTTGTGGGGCTTCGTTACAGAATCGGGAGGGGGGTCAGTAGATGGATTCAGAACTTCATCTTTCCTTCTCTCTCTCGTCTGAACCACACCACCACCCCATAAATCAACCAAGTCATGCACGGAGCTCTGCCTTCGTTTATGCCTTGGACCGGATGATTTCTCAACCGCTTTGGACGCTGTGAATCCGACAGCGTCCTCGGGACTTTCCTCGCCACTGGAAGACATTATCCCCTCCCGCGGAGAGTATGTTGACTGTACCTTCCGGTTTTCTGAAGAGGAAGATCGTTCGACGGATGGACGGCGAGCAGCCGATCCCGTGGGCAAGCCTCGACTGATGTTCAAGGAGCGCCTCGATGGGGTATGCGGGAGTCGGCGTGAGATGATGGAATTTTTGTTACTCGAGCTCAGGCTCGTTCGTCGATTGCGCTCCACAGATCGCGAACTCCGCGAGTTTCTCCCGGTCGGGGAAGGGGATGTCGATGTCCGAATGACACGATCAGGAGGCTGCTGGCCAGTGATAGCTTCTTGTGGTGATTGTATATGGACATTATTTTCTTCAACGAATGAAGAACGCTTATGTGTAAACTCGCGCAACACAGGTGTCTCTGGAAGATTCGCGTCGGAGACACCACGGTCCTTTGCTGTGGACACAAAGGTGTCCATACCTCCTGTCAGCAAGTCTTTATGTTCGCGAGTCTTTTGAGGAGCCAAGAAAACAGTGGATGAACCACTTGTCAGATCAACCAAGTCCTGGGTCTCCGGAGGTTTGGAGGAAATGTTGGCCACCTGTTTCGCGGACAACGACGACCGTGATGGTGGGCGGCCGCTGGGACGTTTCGTTGATGAGATACCTTCGCCGCACTCTAAAGCTGCCAACGGCCTAGACATTTCTCCTGTCTCGCGAACTGGATTCCCTGTGGCTTGTTCGGAACGAAAACCACTTTCGACGACCGTAGAAGGCACAACCGAACGCCGAGGTTGTGGGCGGAGGGGGATCGAAGAAGTTGGAGGGATTGATAAATCAATGATATTCTGGTTCCCAGGATTCGCTTCCAGTTGTGTGGTATAACGAGTGGGTTTCTGCGGGTAAGCCAAGGTAGCGTCTAACTCCGCCAGGGATGGGAACCGTGTCTCTACAGAAAAATCACCAATCTGAGGCAACGTCGGGGTTGTCGAAGAGTCTGAGCTAGACATGGTCTGAACAGCGGGATTAGCCCTCCATGACGAGTTCATGTGCTGGAGTGATGGACGAGGCGAAGGCGTATGCTTTGTGCTGGCAGTGGAAGTCTTCGGCTTTGTCGGGCTATATGGGGCCGCAGAACGGTTGTAAACATTCACTGACGCCAGCCCAGTCCTCAACTTGCGTGCTTCACCCAGGGTTGGTGCGGGATATGTGGACGATGTCAGACCCAGACCTTCAAAGGCATCCTTTCCCTTGGTAATGACGAGCTTCGTGGTCCGAGATCCCTCCAAAGGTGCGATTTTCGACGGAGTCACTTTGTCAGCTGAGATGGGTGTTGTAGCAGAGGCTGTCCTGTTGCTATCATACGTATTCCAGAGGGTCTCCGCAAAGCTGTCACCAAAGGTACTGTTGGGTAAGCGTGTGTCTCTGGTCACCTTCGAGTCGGCGCTCCGGGTAGCATCCAGTTCAATCTGCGCACCACCCTTTGGCTTCCACGCTGACATCGCACTGGTAGAAGCGGGAGCCTTAGCATCCTGGTCACTCATTGCACTGCTCCTAATGGCTCTCCATGCATTGTCTTCCTCCATGCCAAAGTGGTCATCGAGCAAATCGACTTTGGGCTTCTTTGTCTCTGGCAGTACTTTTAGCGGGCTGGGGGGTTTCGCCACGTCTGAGAAAACAGGCTGAGAGGAAGATGGACGTCCACGCCGCATAGGGGCGATAGCTTCTAGCACCTTATCTCTCGCCTGGATACCCGTATTCTTCGCTGGTAACGGTCGTTGCGGGGTGGAGGGGGATGGGCGATATGACACCAAACCATCCAGCTGAGTGGCAGACTGGGAGTGGGAGACGCGGGGCGAGAGAGGTTGTGGTGGTGCGATATGATACGTGAAGCGTGATGTGGTACAGCGTATGCGATGAACTTGAGCCAGAAGCTCGAACACGGATGGACGTTGTGTTCCGTGCTCACGGAGCATCGACACTAGGAGAAATCAGTCGAGGCAAGACGCTCAAACTGACCGACGTACTGATCAAGCCGATCATCTGCGAGGAGTATGGGGGATACGGTGGAACCCGGTACTGTACGTTCAAGATAGCCAAAGGACTGTGTTCCTCGAATGGAGTTGTGTAGTAGCAGAGCTTGTAAAGCAACACCCCCAAAGCCCAGACATCCGATTTCTCATCAATAGGACGGCGTAGATGTAAATCGATCATCTCAGGAGGCCTATACTGAAGGGTTGTATGGCGATTAAGATCAGCCTCGAGAGCCCTAATCTCCTGCGTCGTAGATGGAGGCCGAGGTGCAACCGGAGTTGCCGAACCAAAATCGCACAATTTGAAGGAAATACCAGATTGGAGAATGTTTTCCACTTTGAGGTCGCGGTGTAATAGAGCTGGTCGTAGATTGTGCATGGCTGCCACTCCTTCAAGGATGTCAACAAAGATCTGGAGGATCTCAGCTTCCGTAAGACGGTCCCTGAGACGCCTGTTCATCATATCAATAATGCCCCCACCTAAATTCATTGAAATGAGAACTCTGGAGGCAAGATGAGACACTAGATACCTGGACAGTATTCCATGAGAATAAAAACTTCGTACTGGCCATTGGACATCCTATGCCATGCGGCATCAATGAGGTGGACGATATTGGGGTGTCCTTTCAAGATCCTCTGATATCATGTTTGTGAAACAACAATACACAGTTGACAATCATACTGCGCACCATGATATCAACTTCTTTCTTAACCTCAGTAAGCAATGCTTCGTTCGGAACGGCAATGCGCTTGAGGACATGTTGGGTCGTATTATACACGGGTGTCGCGGTCCTCACGAGATAGACATGAGAAAATCCACCTAAAAAGAGCGTTCAGGCATTGGAGCAGCACGGTGAGATTGGGGAGGAACCTTGGCTGAGGTACCTTTCTACTTGGACAGTGTAGTTGTTCACAGAAATTGTCTGCCCTGGGAGCAACGTGCCCTGGTGTCCAGTGTGGTAGGCCTGCTGCTGCATGGTGATGGTCGAGTGCAGACAGGGCTAACCGACAGGGCAGACAAACTCAGTGGGTTTGATTGATCCCTTACGGTCCCGTATTACTGGTGACTTGTAAAGTGAGAGAAGATCACGTGAGTCGTGGCTGACCGCGACATATCCCACGTCACTTTGGATTCGTTATCAAAGCGACTATCTCACCTTATTCATAGACGCCAGCATGTCGGACATTTCGAGGCTCTCTGCTGATGAAGTCCCCTTCTCCCGTCCTGCGACGCCAAAGCCTCATCCATTTAGGATCGGATGGTATGGCCTGGGTGCCATGGGCCACCTCATGGCTCGGAATATCGCCACATCGCATCGATCGCAATCACACACGACCCCCGTCCTGTTATATAACCGCACGTTATCCAAGGCACAGAAGCTTGTTGATCAGGTCGGCTCATCGGTTGCCAAGGTCGCTTCTAGCCCAGCTCAGTTGGCTGCTGAGTGTGACGTCGTCTTCACTAATCTCGCCAACGATGCTGCTGTGGAAAGCGTATACAATGAGTTCGCAAAGGCTCTTTCGGTATGTTTGTCCTCCTTCCTTTTGGATGGGCCAGATGGATTTTATTTTCGACTAGGAATCACCACCCACCAAAACAAAGATCTTTGTAGATACCAGCACTGTGAGTTCCTAGATCTCAACCCTAACCATCTGACCGTTGAAAGATTTACCCTACGCTTGCTGGCAAGTATCCTCACAGTCCATGACCGAGCGAATGTTCATATCAAATATCAGGAGACATCGATAAACTCATCTCCAGTTTCGAGCACTGTAGATTTATAGCATCCCCCGTTTTTGGCCGTCCCAGTGTGGCGGATGCCGGGAAACTCATTATCGCAATGAGCGGTGACTATCGATCGAAGAAAGAGGTGGCATATCTCATGGTTCCCGGTGTGGGTAGGAAGGTCATCGACCTTGGAGGCAATATCGAGAAAGGTGAGTTATCGTGGTATTTTATTTCCCACGTCGTCATCCATTCGTCCTTCAGCTCCCACTCTCAAATTGATTGGCAACGGCTTGATCTTGGGTGCCAATGAGCTCATTGCTGAGATACTTACCCTCGGTGAAAAATCGGGAATCGGAGCCAACGCCGTGTATGGCCTCATCAAAGGTATGTCTGTCTGTCAACGGATTGACATGATTTTTGATTGAACGATATAGATTTATTGCCTACTCCTATGTAGGAACTGGATTCCTTTCTGACGTGATCGAGTTGACTTAGGGAACACTAGTCTGATCGAGTACGGTGATCTGATGGTGAACGATCACTTCGATGGTTCTCAAGGCTTTGCTATTGACGGAGGGATCAAAGACTCAACGTTGACCGTTTAACTACACAAGTTGCGCGATTCTGACGTTCCTGAACAGGCACATTCGTCGGCTCACTGCTGAGCATGGCTGTCCGATGCCCGCACTGGATATAGCCCACCAACACTTGATCACCGCAAAGTCCATCCACGAACGACAGAAATTGGCGGGTACCCACAAGTGGGATATTATCGACTGGAGTGCGTTGATTGCGGGTAACCGAGTAGCTGCGGGCATGGACCCGTTTGACTGCAACAATGTGCGTCAGCGTCACCGAGCCAATTTACCCACAATAGTTGACCGATATTTTGTGCATTGCATTTCTAGAGTTCACACGTTATTCCAGATAACTAGATCAATCTGAATTTGATACATGTACAATAGGGTTAGGGTTAGGACAAACAAGGAACCCAAAAAAAGATGGCCTACCCAGCCAGAGTGGCCATGGCAGGACAGGAAAATATTTAGACAGTGCATGAGCCGAAGCTCATACAAGCCGTAATTACCCTCTGTATGGACAAGGTCGCCGTGCTATGAAGGGTCCCCACAGCCCGCACACCCGGGTACGTGAAAGGGCACGCGCCATCAAGGTAAGTATGAAGAGACACTCTGTCCACCTCTGGCTTATATATCCTGTGGCGCTGCGCACGGACCAAGCTTCATTGCCGTTCCTATTTTGGTTAACCATTCCATTTTTGGGTTGCCACACACCGTTCAGAGTGCTCTTCTGTACTCTATGAACGCCACTAGGTTGTCTCGTACTTCTTCCCCTCTCAGCTTCAAGTCTCGTTCCTTCCGGCGATCAATCGCTCTCACTGCCTTCCTCACACCATCGACACTTTCTGCGAGGCGTTCGAGAAACCCTCCATTCCTAAAGTTGATGTCGTGAGGCACTCTTTCGTCCGAATATATATCGATCAAAGCGGAGACCGCTTGGAGGAGCGGTTCAGTGCCTTTGCTTGACGGTGCGCTTGCGGTCGGTAAGATGGATATTAGATAGCTAGCGATTATCTATGCACCATGTCAATCTGACTATCTGACACACATGAACCGCCGACGTACTCGATTCGCTTCTATGGAGTCCGGGTATTGTGCCAAGCATTCCAACGTACCAATACATTTCACTTGCACAGGAACTTCCGTGCTCGACTCACAGATATTTATCAGGATCTGGGCTTGCTCATCAACGGGGGCCTATGCGATCGTTCAGATCGGAAAAGGCACGCTGAACTGGATCGCTCACTAATTTGCCTTTCCAAATGATCCCGATACCCCAAAGCACCCCGACGGCAATTTCCCAGATTTGTCGCTTGGACGCCTGTCCTGGGCCAATGTCAAGTCCAACTTTGGACAGTGCTGCCCATATCGCGGACCAAATATCACATCCGGCACTTTCACCCGCAGCGAGCTCTGCGTTCGGAGAAGCAGAAAGCGAAAGGAATATATTGTTTAGACATTCGAAAGCGCTCACATGGATGGCGCCGAGTACAGAAGTTGTGGGAGGATGTCTTGATGCGCTGGACGGCGGCGAGAAAGAAAGTATTGTTGGTTGGACCAAAGCCAAAAGAGGTTGAACAAGCTCAGGAAGGAGAATCGTGGACGATTTCTTCGTAGTTTCACGCGAATGCGTGTTTTCGTCCAGTATTCCTTCTGACATGTCATCCCCCATCTCCACGTCCTCGTCTGAAAAGATTTTTAGCTGTTGGGCGAAGACTGAAGTACTCGTACCTTCTGCATCTTCATCATTTTCATCGACCAAAGAGCTCGAGACCGGATCTGGCAGAGTTGCACACACTCCTGTCAAGATCTCAAGCGCGAGCTGGACTGTCCTGAGTCTGTTTTCTAACCGTTCCAATTCTAGCTCAGTCTGCGACTTGTGATCCGACTTTGGTGTGTTTTTTAATGATAGTTTTTCGATGGATGGCGGATCGTTTGCCTTGAACGAAAATCAGACATAATCCAGAGTTTCGCAACATGACCGACCTGTTGGGTCACGAGTTCTTGAACCTGTTGTGCAACTTCATCCAAGGACACCGAAGAAATAACAGGTCGCAGAAAAGCAAGTAAAAGGTCGTTATTGACGTCCAGGGTGGAGGCAGCGCTGGGTGGGGGCAATGGTGATACATTGCTCATGATACCTGCTCACGGGTTGGACTATGCTGCTCTGCACGTCAAAGCAAAGGATCTTACCACAGCACAAGACCCCGAGAGTCTCTAAACGGTCTCTGAAGACATCTTTTGATTTTCCTTTAGGATCACGTTCACGTATGATGTCAAGTAGACATGAACTATAACCAGCATCAGAACGAACTTCATCTATTGCTGTTTGATTGTCGTCAGTGAGGACATATAGACTTTGGGCTGCGTGCGACCAATTAGTCTGGCAGAAAGAAAGGTGGTGAAAGCACCACCTGCTGAAACCACAGTGGATATAGGCAACTTATCACGGGAGGACAAGAATGACATCAAGAACGGGATAAGATTGATCTGGTTGATGGCATTTAAAGCCTTGTTCGAAGTCTCCCTGATCATCCTGAGACAACAGCGACAGATTCGCAAGGCAAAAGAAACTCACGACAGGCACCACAAAATAGTGATAACGTTGTCAGCAAACTCGTATACCACCTTTTTCGCATTTTCCGGGGCGTTTCCGGGAGATTCAAGAAATTGAGCAAGCACTGTGGATATCTTACCGAGAAACCATAGCATCTGATGAGGCGGAGATCTTGGACGATGGAATGTACATACCTTTGGCACAAACATTCTCAGCGGGGCAAGGATATTTTTATTATACATCTCCGCACAAATGTCATATCCCCCATCGACACAGAGATTTCTAAAGCATAAGCTGTCAACGATCGCCCAAGGAGAACCGAAGGTGCAAACCGTAGAGCGCCAGCGGCCTCGATCCACACTTCTTCTTCACTATCCGACAGACGCGTGATCAAGGCACCCACCACATTTTTGCCTTGGAGTAGCCTCCGGGTAGATGGATCATTTTGTATGAGGTTAGATGCAGCGACACAAGCCCATTTACGCTCAGATGCGTCAGGGCTCTCCATCTGTATCGCGTTGCTAACCGATAAGAAGTACATGAACGCGGAGACCTACCTTTTGAATGATTGGCAAGATGGCATCTGTCTTTGTAGAGGCGGACTCGGCAGATGCGAGACCTTGGGGAAGATGCGAGTCCGGAACCCTCATTGGGTTGTGCCTGCGCATCATCCGTTTCTTTTGAGACTTGCCCATGATTGTGATAGTCGCTCGCCATAAGCTTGAGATCTTCTCTTATTGAGCATCACGTGACTTGGTAAACTACGAAATTGCGAAATCCAGATGCACAGTCCATTGTCAAGAAAATTAGTGATATGTATTAATACTTTACACATGATGAGTGCACAAGTCCTTTAACATTGTTCCAAAATTGTGAGAACCTCAGGGATGATATCGAGGGAGCATACTATTCCTGGTGGCAGTCCGCCGTACAGTTGGCAGCGTGGATGAATCTGTGGCACAAGCGGGAGTAGAGTCGTGATCCACCGAGAAGGGAACCTCGGGGACGTAAGACGAAGCCGCATCCCAATCTTGAAATAATTCATCTTCATCTTCCAAAGAAGGTGCAGAGGGCTCCAAACTGGGGTAGTCGATGGGAGGTGCGCTCGGAGATCCTGATGGCCCATGCATGGGAGAAACTAGTGTATCATCTGCGTTGCCATAACGGAGAGGGTGATCATCCAGATACCCCAAAGAAACACCGGCTTTGGGAGGCGGTGGAAATGAAGGGGGGAAACCAGAATCGTGCAAAACCATGGGTACCTCGCTGAAGTCAACGCTGAGGTCCTGGTCGTCTTCCACCTCGTGCCACTCCGGTGCAGAAACCGATTGTATTGTACTCTCACTCGCTTGGATAGTTGGTGGAGAACTTGCCAAATCTCGGATGCGGGCCAGGTGTGACTTGTCATCCGTGGCAACATGTCCATCGCTGCGGGGGATATAGAGTGGTTCATCGTCCATAAAGGATGGCTGATTACTGGGTTGAGCAGATTGCAGACGGTCAGGTGGAGGGACGGAACTCGGATTGTACATGGAGGAGGTAGAGGGTGTGTTGGCAAATCTAGGAACAAACGATGCCCCATAGGTAGGAGGCGATGGAGGTCGAGGGGGATCGTGTTGAGCATCAACTTGACCAGTCGAGCTATCGTTGGGATGCAACGTGGTTGGTGGTGGTGATGGACCTGGCTCCTCGGGCGACAATGAACTCCGACGAGACATAGAAGACGGAGCGTTGACAGATATTTGGGAATCATAAAGGGTCGGAGATTGCGGTCGGTTGACTGCAGAGGCCAAGGGTCTTTTTCTGCGCCGGCGCGCTGATTGACGGATATTGGACTTCCAACGGGCACTCGCTCTTGCCCATATTCGCACCTTCTCACGAGCGTCCTTTTCCTGAACGTCGCCTGACGAATTGTCATGGACGGGATGCTTGTGCCCAAGTTTGTGTTCAATGTCCCTTGCCCTTTTCTTCCGCCTCCTCCAAACGAGACAGCCAAGTATGAAAACACATATGGATCCAGCCAAGACAATGGCAAGAGCAAGAATAGTGGTCGACTCTGTCGAGGTGTTGTTCACGTTATTCCACCCTGCGGGTAGGGAGGATGTGTCGAATGCTGCAGTAGGAAGGGTAGAAGTAGAGGGCGTGGGCGTTTGAGAGGTCGCGGTCATCGAACTGGGACAACACTGAAAGGCATGTTGGGATCGGAGACGGTGCACAGTTTATTTAGCCCACACTCACCGTTGAGCCGTACAATGTCCACGAAGTGATTTTTCGCCAAAGAAGATCGGATCCCTCGGCATATCTATCTGCGACAACGTGACGTTTAGCGTCATGCGCCAATGGTGCAGGGGTTGGGGATGATGTAGAGGTAGACGGGGGGTAGACGAAATCGCAGTGGATGAACGGACAGAGGAACTCTGGAGGCGGAGTCGGGGGAGGGAGCGGGCTACCAGCAACCACGGAGGGAGTGGCTGCAATGAGCGCGAGGGCAGCGAGGGTAGCTTTAGAGGGAAAGGGCGGATCGTAGTTATATCCACTGCCATGTTTTGGCTTGGCCATGATATGAGAAAGCACAGAAGACGTGCCAAGAGAGTCTTGTGGCCACGGCGTGGCTTATTTAATGCGGCGTTCGAGCCGAAAAGATAGAAAATGACGATGTCGTAGTGACAGACAACTGTCCCCGTCAACGAGTGCGTCCTCTGTGTACAACGGCCAGCTCGTCGTCGACAACTGAGGAAAAGAAAGCGTCGTGCTAGCAGCTTAAGTAAGGTTAGTGTAAAAATAATTCAGTCGAAAATGGATCCTCATTAGGTAATACAATATGTCATTCCCGCAAGAGCCGACACCGTCGTCGTTCCTCATTCCGTCGCCGCGCCCTCTCCTGCACCACCTTCTCTTCCTCTCTGCTCCGTCGCTGCACGAACACGTCTTCCGTCCCTGCTTCGTACAACAGCTTATACGTGCGCGCACTTATCTGGATCCTCAGATCGCTGCACCCGACGGCCGATTCGTCTACCAATAGCGACCTATTTTTAGTCGCGTCAGATATGAGCACATCCTCCAGCGAACACCCACTTTCGTAATAACAGTGCACCTCTCCCTTCGTCCTTGTGCTCCGGCACCCACTCCGTTGGTTGCCGCAGCACATATGAGTCAACGTACTCCCGCCATCGCCCAATTGCGGTCCGATCTACCTCCGCGCTAGGGTCGTTGCTTGAAAGCAGTTGGATAAACATCTTCTTTGTCCGCGGGTCCTGCCATTTCCGATGAGCAGCACATCCCACATTTGGCAAAACATATGCTTACCCATTCAATGCGATATAAATGTTCGTCCGATCCCACGTGCCGTTCAGCCTCTCGACGATATCGGATCATATCCTGATTGGTCAATCTGCTAGCTTTGTGCACATCTTGCAGCATCGTCAATAGCTCTTGTGACTTGCCATCTGACAGCACACTTTGCACCTGCTTGATAAACATGGCAAGCAGTTTGTCCAGCGTGAACAGTTGGTATGCCTGTTCAGATATTCTTAGCACTGACTCTACAACCTGCTCATGGGGTCACTTGCCTGATTTCCAAAAAACCATCGCATGTGTTCCTCGAACAAATTTCCCTCAAGCTCACCATCAAAGAACTTTTCACAGGCATCCAAAAAGTACATGTAAACCAAGTCCGGCATGTTGTTCGGTCGCTGGTCTCCCAACGCTTCCATGGCCTGTTTGAGCACAACACCAGGTCCATTCGGGTCATCCAATCCAAGCTCGACGGCAATCGGATTGCTATCCATCGGGTTAAGGTTCTCTGCCACATGTTTGGCACCCTCGTCCTTGCATGTGATCAGCCGAGAATAGATTGACTGCAACCAAATTAGTGAACCAAAACAGTTTGGGAAACCAATCAGTTACCTGCAGTAAACACAGCAATGCATAGATGGTCGAGTTGGTGAAAAAAGGTTTGCGTTTCGGGAGGCCATTAAAATCATTGCAGGCCTGGGTGGTGTGAATCCAGATGTCCCTTGGATCGTTTGCGTAAGGCCCCTGCAAGGATCTGGGATTGTCTGCGACATGGGAATGGGGCGAAACAAGGGTAATCATACCCCCTGTATCCTGCCCAGGTGACATGTCCTGAGGTTTTCGCAAGTTCCCCGTTGTCGTCCGTGCCCCGGTTGCTGTTCTGCTGTCACCGCGCAAGTTATTCATTGCTTCGTGCTCCAGATCATCGTCCTGCAAACCGTCAGAGGGACCGTATGCGGCGTCGAATTCATGTGCGGGAAACATATAAAGCAAAGGCACGAATTGGCGGAGAAAACTCTCGATCGCGCGCCGTTCCGATGTGCTGTATTGTGTCTGTGAATGATCTAAAAAGGAGCAGACCAGACGGAGGGAATCGTGCAATACGGACGTCTGACGAAACTCAAACTCAAGCTGATGCCCCACCGAGCCCGCTGCGAAAGAAGGTCGACGCCGCTGAGCAAATTTCTGTTCCTGAACTTCCTTGATACCCTCGATATGCAGCACAAAGTATTTGGGCGTAAGCTGTTTCTTGTCATTTGCCTTGAACTGAGCTCCTTGATGATCAAGAGATTTATAAAAGTTTTTGACATCGACGTCACGCCAGGTCTTGTTCCACTCGCGTTGTATGCGACGCCACTCCTCATCTTTGGCTTTGAGACGTCCAAGCACCACCGGAACCGCAACGCTGGGGCAATCTTGTAGGGCCTGAATAACCTCTGCACTAGCGTCACGTCCATAGACCTTCTTCAAGGTGCGGTGATAAATGCTCTTGCTAGGCCCGCCAAAGTCAGCCTTGAGTCGGAAAGTCGCGCGCTCCTCGTTGGCCATTTCTTCAATGCGTGTATTAAGGGGCTCGAACAGCGCAACGGTGCGGGCAAGTGCCTCCAGTTGGACGTGATACTCGTGTCGCTCCTCTTCGCTCTTGTGGAGGGACTCTTCAAAAGAGTTCTTTTTATGGGAGATGAACCCGGCCTCTTCTGATGCCCATGTTGGATGAGAGACCCAGATATCGTTCAAAACAGACCGACACAACTCGTCACGACTGGAACAGGCAAGGTTGACCTCCTTGATGCAGCATGAGAGAGTTCAAAGGGTCATCACAAGGCAACTTACACTGTCTGGTAGTTTGCGATAACTGGGGCCTTCTCCTTCGTCTGCTGGGAGGGAAGGTAGTGGTTCTGGTGGCCCAGTACGGATGCTGCCGGGAGGACCGTGCTCGACGCTGGGCTGGCACTCGTCGATACGGAGTACGTCCTTGAACTGTGCGAGTAATTCGCCGTCGCCCAGAAATACTCGGGACAAGTCGATGAGGGTTTTTGCATCGATGATGTCTTTTGAGTACAGGGTGAGCAGCTTGAGAAACTCCTCATAGGTATCCCTGCTCTCCAATGTTCTCTTTGCACGCTCGAAGAATAAGAGTTCGTCCGGGGGTGTCTGGATGGCGGGGTGAGGTACGCCGAGGACGGGTGGCAACATGCCCATGTGCGAAAGTGGGGGCGGTGGTATGACATGGGTTTGAGGGAGTGAAGTGGGATGGGGTGGCGAAGGGGGTGGTAGAGCATAGGAAGCGTAATGGGGTGAGTCTGGCTCCCCAGGCTTGTGGGTGTGCTTTGGTTTCTTTGCCTGAGTGGCACGATCAGCTACGGACAGAGGAGAGGACGAGGAGACGGACCCGAGAGTGCAGAGAGCGGGAGGAAGGGACTGGAGTGGCGTCTTTTTCTGGGGCCTTGCGCCTCTTCTTTGGTGCTGCTAGGGCTTGTTTCTTTGCAACCTTGTCCTTGTCCATATCGGGCCACTGTCCTGGCAGGCCAGGACCGAGAGATGGCTGAGAGAGAAGGGCGGGAGCAGAGGGAGGGCCAAATGCCATGGATGCCTCGGGGAGAAAGTCTTTGAACTCGGCCAAGAGATCAGTGGCGTCCTTGAAGAGGAGCTGTACTTGGGCGTATACCTGGGACTGGGTGGAGTGGAGAGGGAGTAGGGGTGAAAGAAAGTGCTTACGTCTTGAATGTGACGTTGTTCCTTTTGGTAAGTCTGGAGTATCTCGAGGAATTGCTTGTAGGTATCCTGGTCATCGGCGTAGCGAGCCTTTATCTTGTTGAGGTATTGTATGGCGTGGTTGAATTCGCCTGCTGGTTTGCTGGCAGCGAGTCCACCGAGGAGGGTGGCTGCTGCGGTTGTGGAGGGGGCGGGAGGTGGGGGGAAGTCCTGGGACTGGGACTGGTATGGGGGAAATAAGCCGGGCTTGGTGGTGGACTGGGTTGTTGTGCCGGAGGGGGTCGTGACACGGATGGCATTTGGGTCACGTGGGTCGGCGATGTCGATCCTGTAGCCGGGGGGGAGGAAGGTGTTGAATCCCTGTATGAGGGGGGGGTTTCCGTGGAAGAGCATGGAGACACGCTCTATGACGCCGGGGGTGTCGATGCTGGGGACGATGAGAAGACGGACGCGACGAAGAAGGCACTCACACTTCGCTCTTGAAGTCTTTCATGATGTCGAGAAAGTGGTTGTAGACGTCTGGCTTGTCCTGGAACTGGACCTTGACTGCATCTAGGTAGCTGAGGGCGTCGGTAACGTTGAGCGGGCGGGGATGGTCGTCTGGCGCGGTGCGGGAACGGGGCATGGTCGGGTCCATGCTGGCGTGGGAATCGGACATGGGCAAGCGAAAAATTGGGCGCGCGCGGTTGACCTTGGTTATGCTCGACATGCCTCCCAGAGCCAACGACGGACTGGACTTTACACCGATACTCACACACTATCTCTTCCTATTCACAACCGTCCTCGCAGTAGTACGCACCTATCCTCATTCTCCTCCTCCCCGCTCACAACTCCCAACAGCTCGCCTGGTTCATCGCCTTCATATCTCAGGCTATCGCCACCGCACAGTGTATTCATCTCCCCCACTCATCCGTGCCCAACTCACCCTTGTCTTGCAGTCGGAAATGTCGGCGTCCCTTGGTTCGCCATATTCCTCCAGCTCTTCCTCATCCTCGGCGTCATTCACACCCTCGCAACCGACTCCATCGCCATGCACCGTTTCCAGATTTCCACTTTTGGCGCGGTCGCCATCGTGTTTGCTGTCCTCAGCGTGAATGACAGCATCTTCTCCAGTCGCGCCGCCCTCGACGCCATGGCTGCAGGCTGGCTCATCCTCGCAGTCGTTGACATCCTCTGGGTCCTCTACTTCACCTCAGAGGAAGACTCTCTCGTCCTCCATATATTCAACTCCCTCGGAACAGGCGGCCTCTCGCCCCCCTCCCGTCGTCGCAGAACCCGTGGCCCCTCTGTTCACAACATATCCTCGAACGGCTATGCAGCCAATTTCTCAGCTGGCGCTGGCATCGCCTCTCAGGATGTTCCTTACGATCCCGCCACCAAGGTCCCCCCTACGATTGGCTCCGCAGCCGTAAGAAGCCAAAATAGCTTTATCGGCACTGGCAGCATTGACGGCGCAACCCGCAATGTCGCCACTACTGCTCTCCCCCTCAGCGTTCATGGCACCCCTACCCCTCCACCAGGTCAGCTCATCGCAGATCAGAACCCCCCACTCGTCAGTCCAGGTGCGGCCGGTGTTGGTGCAGGCACCGCACTCGCTTCAAGCCCCTCTCCCGAGGTTACCCCAGAACAGGAAGCTTACACGTACAAGGCAAAGGCTCTTTACGCATGTGCGTATACCTCCTCCCCTCTCCAACGTAATATTCACACGTATTTTATAGATACCGCTTCTCCCGATGACCCAAACGAAGTTTCCTTCGTCAAGGGCGAAATTCTCGATATCCTCGACAAGCAAGGCAAGTGGTGGCAGGCAAAGAAAACCGACGGAACTGTCGGCAGTGAGTCCCGTGCTCTCCTCTCTTGTCTTGCATCGTTCACCGTCCCCCTAGTCGCCCCTTCAAATTATCTCCAGATCATATAGTGGATAGTTTCTCTAAATCTTTCCTTTTTTTCATTTCATGGACACCTGTCATGCACTCCACGAACTTGACGTTTTAATGGCGCTGAGATTACTGAGTTGCTTCTCCTTGGTGTTGTTGTCATCAACTATAATATCTGATTTCCTCGCCCTATTTATCGCACGACGATACCAAACGGCATGCTTTTGCTATACACTTCATACTACAACCTGACCCATTTATACTGTTGAATGATGGCGTGTGACACCACTGCGACCGCTTCCACATGCTCAGCCAGCTCCCGCCAGAGATTTGGATCATCGTTTTCCGTTGGGCAACTTATCCTCCAGACGGATATCCCGCACCCTACTACGAGCCCTTTCGCGCTTCGTTGGAGACATTTGATGAAACACTCGGGACGAAGCGTGCTCTCGTCCAGGTGTGCCGTCTCTGGCGGGCACTTGCCACCATCTTTCTCTACGAGGACGTGCGCATTAGATATGATCCATGGATGCTCAAGACCCTTTTGGCGGCGGGCGATCCCATAGATGACCCGATCCAACCACATTCCCTTGGAAGATTCGTCCAACGCCTCGAACTTCCTTACGCCCACACTTCGACACAAACGCCTGGTGATACACAGGACGTCGTCGAAATCCTCGGCAGTTGTACCTCTCTCAGAACCCTTGTTCGACCCTTTTTTGAAACACTTCCTTATGCTGTCCGTTACGAATTCCCTGCTGAGATCGTCTCCCTGTCATCACTCACGAGACTGGAGTGGTGGCACTACAACAATGCTGCACGTTCAGGTGGCATCAATTCCTTGATGGATGTCCTCCGCAATGCCCCTTCCCTCCAATTCCTGACTCTCGGTGGCGAGTTTTGGATGAGCTCTATGCAATTGAACTCTCCAATACGATTGCCAGCACTAACAACACTGCGCTTGAGGCGTGTAAACGCCTTGTTTGTGTGGCAGATCAGGCGATGGGAACTCCCTTCTCTCGTGCACGTTGTTGTCGACTTTCCAGCAGACAACGGTGGCTTGGAAGAGCTGTGGCATCATTTTGGTAGCCAACTCTGCACAGTCGAGTTTGGACGGAACATTGCCTTCCACTTGACCGACCAAATCTCTGTATTCTTTCGAGGCTGTGCGGGGGTTAAAGTTTTCAACTACTTTATCAACTTCACAATACCACCTGCCGAAGCACTGCTGGTCGAACAACCTTCCCTCCAGCGTATAGGAATCCATGCTTTCCCGTGCGGCATTCTCAACGATAATTGGATGCATCTAAACCGCCATTTCGACTTCCTTGCCGGTCGATTCCTTCCCGCTCTCAAGCACATTGTCTTGTACGGAGACTGGGAGCGGACTGTTAACGATCCACGCGTTCTGCCCGCCTTGGACCGCCTCAGAGAGATGGGGCGTGTCGTTCTGCATGCAGATCGCTTGACAGATCCTATTTGCAACCACCTCTGAAGATCTGATTTCGCCTCCTTCTCACTAATCTCATAATCTCTTACTTCCCTCGACCTCCAACTCAGTGCTTCACGTGTACCCGTCATTCTTGTCTTGAACAGAGAATTTGTATCTCTTTTCCTTACATTACAACAAAGCATGAGAGCCAGCTGGCTTTGTCTGCGAAGGTGGTTGGCCGACTGTCGTACGAGATAGATATCGCCATAGAGTTCTTTATTCCAGCAGATGATCACAATGTTCATCTGCGAGGCTTACATTTCTTGGTTCATCGGCGCTATAGATCGAGATAGTCATCATCGATGATCGGATCGGCCATCAACATTTCATTGCCAGTCTCTGCTAGAGACCTTATTCACGGCTCGACCCATTCAAGTCTACATGCAAGGTGTCCACATGACTCTGAACTTGCTTTCTTTCAGCTGCAACTTGGTAAAGTAAATGCCATGGACTGCCAGTGGGTGAGTCCTGGTTCAACACATTGAACCCTTGACCACGGAATCTGTATTGTACAGGTCCGAATGGTGCCATGCTCTTGGGGGAGAGATGGGCTTCAAAACAGGCGCTATAAAGGCATGCAGATTCGAAATCCTCCAATTATCAGTCTATTGGCCCTGGTCACGGAGATATCCTTATTTATTCACTGTCTCCGGCCATCCCTTCGTATTCAGAAGATTGATTGATCGGTTGAACCGATCACCGGAATACGGAGGCATTGCAGGAATGCATACATCGGTTCGTATCTTACTACATTCCACATTCGCTCCTCAACACGCCATGGTCATGAATGCCCTCGTAGATCTTATACTCATGGCCCTTCAAACAAGGAATGCA
>JBBPNZ010000199.1:0-29445 GCA_038091195.1 Phylloporus rhodoxanthus | reverse complement strand
CTTCACAGGAGTGGATGTTACCACTTTCCTTGCCTTCTTTGTCATGGCTGAATGACAATAATCGACTTGCTTGTCTGTGTGTGATATTCTAATGCCAATTAAGATGTTAGCTACATGCCGTGATTAGTAATTATTGGCAATTATTGGCAATCATGTCGGCAAATGAAGTCCACTCAAGATACCTCAGATCCTAATTACCATGATTCAAAGAATGTAATTGAAGGTGTAGTGGATGATGGGCTTTGTTTCCACATCAGGGTATAGTTTTCAGAGTAAGCTTTGGTGATGTAGGATGGGTAGGAGTCATATGGCAGAGTTAATACTGGCATGAAATACGGCATTAGTGAAATGAATGTGTGTCACTAGTTGGAGCCGGAGCTGCAGTAACTAAGGGATTATTGAAGGCATGTCATTCTGTGGAACACTTGGCAGCGAGACAGCCTTGGTGTACTTCAAGGTTTCAACATCTATCCATCAATACTGACGACATCCAAAGTACAACAAGTATCCAAAATGGTTGTCCCCTTCTCAATCAATGAGCTCCAACTCCTCCAGGAGTACAAGCAGGAATTCCAAGATGCAGAGGACAACATTGGAAAAACCCATGTATTAAAGCAAATGACCTTGGCAGCCCATGGGCTTGAAGAGATGAAAAGAATGACAAAAACGGAGTGGGAGGAAAGGAAACAAGTGAGTGTATTATATCATGGATAACAACGGCTAACTGGATATACAGCAGTATCTAAAGTGGTTGCAGAGCATTGCAAAGGCCTGTAAGGCTAAGGAGTTGAAGAAGTATGGTCAGCACTGGGGAATAAAAAGAGTCGTCGGCAGAGAGTACAAGGAGGAGCTGAATGTGGTGATTAAAGAGTGATGGAATGCTGAGCCTAGATCCAAGACTTATCTACAGCACTATCATGAGGGCCTCAATATAATCATGGACTGGCGGACAAAGGAGGAATTGGAAGAGGCTGATGCAATCACCCAGGAAATGAATACCACTCTCCTTCCAGATGACATCCATGCTCGGTAAGTGAATCCATGGTGACATTTACCGCTGCTGATGATCATAGAAATGGCGATGAGCTTGGCCAGAAGTTTGCCAGTGATTTCGCCAAAGAGATGTGGCAGCAATGTGGAACCCATGTTGTCATATTGGCAGCATGGAAAGACAAAAATACTGAGATAATGTACACTTCATGAGTAACATTGCCGCTGCAAATGTATAGTTGCCAAATATCATCCAAGACATGACTTCAATGAACTGTATGATGCACCAGCATTCAAAGGTTTGCCTCAAGGTGGAATGAAGCCAATCGAGGACGCATGGAATGCCTATGCGCGTACCACCTTCAATGCCAATGAAGTCACAGATAGCACCGAGTTGGAGGATGAACAGCTGGTGAAGAAGAAGCAGAGAGGATGAACAGAGGTGACACACTCAAGGGATGGTGTGCCTTATCTACTGGATATCAGAGAGACTTCACTGGTGGACAGCAAGCAGCTTATTCATGAGTTTGTCACCGGATATTATAGTGAGTGATGTTTGTGTTACTGAATCTAAGCTAATACATGAATAGGAATTGTGGCGGACAGCTCAAGAGCAATGGTGTCATGGGCACAAATTCAAATGAAGGCAGATGAGTTCTTTGATAAGAAATTCTTACCAAGTGGTGTGAAGCTCCGAGAACCATCAAAGCTCCAGAAGCATGAAGTCAACAGGATCCTTGACTTCTGGAAGGCTAGGCAAGATCGGGATGTAGAGCACATTTTCCAGTTTCATCACACGATGAACTGGAAGAATGACATGGTCGAAGCCATTGGTGTGGATGAGGAGAGTGATGAGGATGCTAACACCAACACCAACACCAACACCAACACCAACACTCATGACAGCACCAATGCTGACGTGAACACCAACACCAACACCAACAATAGCACAGACACAAACACAAATGGCGATATGGATGCCGACCCAAATGCCTATACAGACCAAGAGACAAACACCGAAGCCAACACCGAAACAGACACTGCCGGAAATCAAGACACAGATAGTGATGTCTCGGAGCAACAGATCATAAGTAATTTCAATGTTTACACCACTAATCTGATTGTCTATAGAGGAAGCTCAAGTGCAAAGCTGTTATATATGATCCTAATGAGGAGCAGAATGAGGACAGTGGTGAAGAGGAGGGTGAACTGCCACAGATCATGAACTGCCGCCAATCACATGTCATTGTCCGGCCGCTACCTGCTGATGCCACTCCACAATTAGTGGCCATACTCCACAGAGATCCACCTTTGGCAGAAAAGCCCCTATCCAAACGCCGCCACATGCAAGATTCCAAAGCTAAGCATGCCACTTCGCCATGATGGTCTGGTCGTAAGAGAATGGCACCTTGTGCATGTGATGATGATTTTCCAACACCAAGTAAAAAGAGTAAGGCAATAAAGATATCAGCTAAATGATGTATGTGTATTACCCTATACTTACATAGGTTTCATATCAGTTATGATAGTTGCACAAAGTCGCTTTCAAAAAATGCCGATAATTATAAATTACTCCATCACAAGTGTACACTATACATGTATGGAGATCGCCACTAATCGACATCCATTGGCGGCATCTCATCCAACAATGATGAAACTGCCGTAGATGGTGTTGCCGCTGATCTCACCCCCACTAAATAGTTCACCTGGCCGAGTATGACGGCCAGCTTGTCCACCTTTGGCTTCAACTGATGCCACCGATATTCCAGCTCCATAAGCCTTGATCTGAGTCCTTGATATGCTATTCGTAGCAACTCATCTGATTCGGCATGGAGGAGTTTGGGGTTCACACCATTCTGCCACATGAGTTCTGCTTGCCGTTTAGCAAACTGCCGTGCGTCATTAACTATGAGGGATGAGTCCACATTCAATGAGTGATGCAGCACATTGACATACCATTTTCCAACGCCCAATCTAATCTTCCTAGCACATTTTCTGTCACCTTGATCTCCCGCACCTTGCTTAGTGGTAATCCCCCAGAGGTTGGGTGGTGAGCAGAAAGAAGGGGATGACTGATGTCTGCTACAATGCAGTCCCATGAAGACTCTGATGGTGAACTGTTTTCACATTCACCACTAACTTGCTCACCGACCGACTGAACTTCATGTCTGAGAACTGGTGATGGGCTGCCTGTGGGAGGAGTGGATGACACTGTACATGAGCTGGTATGTGATGTGGTACTTGGAATGGGTGGGAGGACTCCGTTGAATTCAAATGTCACTGTGAAACGGCTGATGTTCAAAGGCCCAGAGACTGGCATCGGGGGAAGCAATGGTATGCTTCCGCTAAATTCCAAGACAGCCAGGAAGAGCAGAGTACTGGATGTGAAATTTGACTGTGGGATGTTTGATGTATTTGCAGTGGCTCGGACATCAATGTCCATGGAGTCATTGGTAGAATTGGCTGATGGAACACTAATAGAATCAGGTGGGAAGGTGGTGACTTCATCGGCGAACGTGACTTTGCATCCTGGGCACTTTGAGCGATGACCAGAGAGAGAGGAATGCATGTTTGGACTATAGATGAAATGGGTAGAGTGACCATGTTGTTGAAAACTTTGTGGTTGGGCCACCATGAATCATTTGCCTATTGTTACATAAGTTGAACTTCGGAGCTTATTTAAGTGGCAGCATGACAACCCTTTGACCACAACCACTCAAACCCATCGCTCGCACCACTTATCACTCAAAAATGTCCCATTCATCACAAGCTGCCATTGCCTCCATCATCGCTCAAGAGGCCGCGATCATTGAAGCCATGGTTGCTTGATCTACCATTCCAGACATGCAAGTATGGATGAATATTTGCCAGACAATTGTACCTGCTCTGGTAAGTCATGTTGTCGCCTCAGATGTTAAATGTAGCTGATATACGTGTCAGCATAAAATTCAGACTGTCGCGAATGTGTACACACCAGTCCCTGCGATTGCCATCGCTGCAGCCATCAAATTTGGTGACATCCACAAGAAGATGGCCGCCAGTGTCTGGCCCTCGTGGGACACTATCAAATCCCTGGGAGATATAATTCAGATGCACAAGTGGTACAAGTTTGGGCAAGTCACTCCACAGGTCCCATCAAATTTCATACTTCAATTACCAGCGGTGACGACTACTACAGAGATGCATGTGGACAAGGGGAAGAAGAAGGCCACAGAGGAGGAAATAGAGAAGGTGATGGAAATGGAGAGGCAGATGGTGATCGATGTGGATGAGGAGATGGAGGTGGAGGCAGAGGCAGAGGCAGACAAGAAGGCGCAGATGAAGTTGGACAAGGAGATTGCGATTAAAATGCAGAAGGGGTTGGATTTGGGTGAGGATATTAGGGGTATGATGGAAGTGGCAGAAGAGAAGAAGGTGGATGTGGAAAGAGGTTCTAAAAGTGGTTCCCAGCCACTGAAAGGTACACAAACCAGCCTGGATCTGTTCTATCGAGTTAAGAAGGAGGCGATGGAGAGCTTCGAAGCGCTCGCCGAAGATGCCATCTTGATTCCTGCCAGTGTGTCACACCATCAGCACTCTGATCCCCCTGCCCCCAAACCACGCCATTCCGGTGCTGTCTCATGCTGTCCATCTGGAGATGTCACACCCATCGCTGGTGGTGATAGCTCAGATGATTCATGCTGTGACACTTGCCGCAGGCACAACACTGAATGCGTCCCCTTCACCAAGAAGGGGGTTTGTTCTGAGTGCAAGCGCCTCAAGACAAAGTGCAGTCTGGCGACCACCGTGGCCAAGGGAAGGGAGAAATCTCAGGTACCATCAAGAGCGCGATCTCGGGCTCGCTCCAGTGCCCCTACTAGGGGAACATCTGCTAATGGAAAGGAGGCCGAAGAACAGCTGGCAAAGCAACGCAGCCATAGCTGCCGCCCACAAACCCCCTCCCCAAAGTCTACTGGCAGGATTAGTGCATACAGCCCATCAACCAGTTCAAGAATTGCGAAGATGCGTACCGTGAGTCTGACGCCTTCCCACCCTGCCCCATCGCAAAAGCGGCAGTGTTCACCTAGTAGAGTAGCCTCAACGAGCAAGTCCAGTCAATCAGCTGAGACTGAGGGGCGGCCAAAAAAGCACCCTTCTCCGAATGGTGAGTACACCAGTCTTTAATTACTATATTGTGCTGACTATGATTCGCAGTGTACATAGAGGTCCCTGCTCCAAGGTCTGCCGCCCTTGTCATCCCACCCGCTTGTCTGCCTACCCCATTTGGTGAGGAGCGGGACCTCTGTAGACAGGTGACGGAACTATCTGGGATTGTCTATGACCTGTTGAAGGAGATATTCGACCTGCGTGGCATGGTAGAAAGCAACGGTAGGGTGCTCGAATTGCTGCATCGGCATGTCATGACATCCCCACTTGGATCACCGCCACCTCCACCGCCTCTGCCATCTCCAAAACTTCCTGTGATTCACGTCGTGCCACTTCACACTGTGCTTGACAACTCACCATTTGTCAAGCTTCTAGCTTCTCCGTCGCCTCCCAAATCAGGATCGCCATCCCCCTCTGGGACATTCTCCTCAATGGCTACACCGCCGACACCGCCTGTGCTTCACGGCGATGATGTAGTTGTTGCCAAGCACAAGGCATCACCGCCACCTGAGCCATTTGTACCAGTGCCTCCTCTTTCCCCAGCCATGTCAACCATTCCAGGTGAGGGCCCTGTGGCCGATCAACCTGAACCATCCCGGCAGTCATTGTCATTGACTCTGGCAGCATCCCAATCAGCAGCTCCAGCTGTTCCTCAAGATTGTGTCATGCTCTTTGCAGATATTGGGAAGGATGTGGCAGATGGACTCGCTGAGATGTATACTAGCAATGGTGAGGCAGGCATGTGATTTATAAATAGTATATACTCCTTGGCTATTGCAGTTGAATATATTTGCTGTTTATTTGTGATAATTGATGTGATCATGTCATAACTGTATTCAGTCTATGAAACATCAGCCATAAGTTGTATATTCAAATTGATCTGGCGAGTGTGATAAGTATTCAGTGGATTTACCTATGAATGTAAAGCAATTGCTGCTGGAGTAGTGGTGATTCTGCCTCACAGATACTAATCTACTGCACCAATGCTAATCTACTGCAGCGATGCTATTCTATCTCACCGATGCCACTCTACCAAAACTGGTGCACCTCCCCACTGATTATACTGCCACATGGTAGCGGCGAAACTGCTGCACCATTCATTATACCTATATTGTATAGGTAATAAATTATACTGTACTGCTGAATATACTGTACCACCATTGAATATACTTACCACCTTTGTGGATATAACTACCTTTGAATGTACAGCTACCGCCAAATATACAGTACTGCTGAATGTACTGTACAGCTGAATATGCCGCACCACCACTGAATATACCATACCGCTGAATGTACCATACTGCTGAATATACCGTACCACTGAATGTACCATACTGCTGAATGTACTGTACTGCTGAATGTACCACACCACTGAATATACCATACCGCCGCTGAATGTACCATACCACTAAATGTACTGTACTGCTGAATGTACCATACCACTGAATGTACCGTACCACTGAATGTACTGTACCACCGATGAATGTACTGTACCGCTGAATGTACTGTACCACTGAATATACCATACCGCTGAATATACTGTACCGCTGAATGTACCGCACCACTGAATATACCATACCACTGCTGAATGTACCATACCACTGAATGTACCATACCACCGATGAATGTACTGTACTGCTGAATGTACCATACCACCGATGAATGTACTGTACTGCTGAATGTATCATACCGCTGAATGTACTGTACCACTGAATGTACCATACTGCTGAATGTACTGTACCGCTGAATGTACTGTACTGCTGAATGTACCATACTGCTGAATGTACCGTACTGCTGAATGTACCATACCACTGAATGTACTGTACCACTGAATGTACTGTACTGCTAAATATACTGTACCGCTGAATGTACCATACCGTCAAATGTACTGCACTACTGAATATACCATACTGCCACTGAATGTACCATACTGCTGAATGTACCGTACTGCTGATGAATGTACTGTACTGCTGAATGTACCATACCGCTGAATGTATCTTACCGCTGAATGTACCGTACCACTGAATGTACCGCACCGCCACTGATTATACCGCCATAGCTAGGTGATACTGCTGTTCTGCTGTTTTTGGCTGTACCACGGCAATTGTTCCATCAGCTCACTCATTACCATCGGTAGTATTTTCCATCAGCCAATCATTCTCTACCAGCATGAGTCCCATGGGCCCGCCAATATGCATCGACTAGTGTTGCCAAAGTTCAGTCCAGAACCTAAGGTTCAAACCTGAACCTCTGAACTGAACTGTAAAGTTCAGGTTCAGTTCAGGTTCAGGTTCAAGCTTGAGGTAGTAGGTTCAGGTTCAGGTTCAGACATTGGCTGATATCAGAGAACCAGTTCGAACCAGTTCGAACCAGCTTGAACCAGCTTGAACCAGCCTAAAGCATCAGCAAATCACATAGGTAGTATACATACATCAGTAATTTTACATCATTCTTATTTTGGCTTATTTGTGGCTTTAATGGTCTTGCATGCTAAGCAATTTGGCAAAGACAGCAAAGCTGAAAAGACTGGTTAGACAAAGCATAGGATGTCATCTTAGCAACTCAATTTACTAATTCATCTTATGCAGCTTCATAAATTCAGTGTATTGTCTATATACTAGTACATGAAATCAAGCGAGTCACTCCTTGTTGCCGTCGTCATGTAGTCATCGTCGTTGTCGTCGCCGCATGTCCTCAACACATCTTCATCATTATCCTATATGTGGGGTGCATCAACGAGCCATTGGGCTCGTTGACTGCTAGTGGGGGACGTGTGGGCGTGTGGATGCAGGGAATGCACTGGCACCGTTGTCCTGTTGTCGCCCTCACCCTCGTTGTCACCATGTCTGATGGTGCAGGTGCAGTTGCACATGCATCATTGTCGTGGTGTCATCATCATCGTCTCCTTCTCCTCTTTGTTGTCCCTCATCTCCATTGCATTGTTCCCCATTGTTCCATGCCACTGGTGTGGTTGCACACGCGTCGGTGTCAACTTCCTTGCGATGTCGTTGGGGGTGATGGGTCAACGTCATCCCCATCGTCCCCTCATTGTGGTGGGTTAAGGTCGCAGCATTGAGGCGGTGCCACCGTTGTCGACATCACGACAAGGGGGGCGTCATCGTCGTTGTGTGTGTCGCAACGCATTAGCATCAACGTCACAGCAGAGGGGGCGTCATCATCGTTGTGCATGTTACAATGCGCCAATGGAGGGTGGTGGTGGCAATGGCATGGCACGGCACTGCTGTCGTCGTCATCAGGCGCACGTTGCAACACATTGGCATCAACATCATGGCATGGGGGGTGGCGTATTTTTAGGCGGAGTGCTGACTGGGGGTTGGTGTGAGTGGTGGTGGTAGGGGCACAGCATGGCCGTGGATGTGGCGCTGTTGTTGTTGTTGTTGTTGTTGCGCACGTCGCACTGCAATGGAGTCCTCATTGTGGCGTGGGGGGGCACGTTGTTGTCGTCGTGGATGTCGCAACACGCCAATTGAAGGGTGCGGTACGGCGCGGTGGGTGCTATCATTGTTGTTGTTGCATGCACCGCAACACATCAGCTGGGAGGGTGGTGATGGCAAGTGAAAAAAGAGATTTATAATTTTTTACCTGGCATTGACATGGTGCCATCGTCGTGCGCATGTTGCAATGGGCCAAGGAGGTGGTGGGTGATGGTGTCAGCCAGGCTGTTGGGCTGGGAGACACGGAAGTGGCCTCCCCGCTGCACCCTCAGTTACATCCTCCACATTGTGTGCTCCCGCCATTCTGTTGCATCCCCCTCATTGGCACACCATGGTCGTCAGTCGCAGGTGGTGTCACCAGATGGGCTGTTGGGGTCATCAATGGCTGGAAAAGACAGAGGTGGCGGGATGGGGGTGGGGGTGTTGGTGCTGGAGCGATTGGGCTCATTGACATACGTGAAAAGGCAGTGCCAAACATGTCAACACATGGTCAACGAGCAAATTTTTGCTAAGTCCAAACGAACTTGTATTGATGTCGAGCCCCACTACTAAGATACTGGTACATCTCCTTCTCTATTCCCGCTCCATCTGATTAATCTCCCACAGCTGGAATGCACATTGAGCCGACTGCACAACTCCAAATAAGGCTCCAACAGGCTGAAAATGAGGTTCGATGACTCTGCGCATGCGTGTACCCCACTCATATCTATTCCCTCAGCTCACTCCCATTGTCAACGGCCATGCTGTGCCCCTGCCACCACCACTTGCACCAACCCCCAGTCAGCACTGCATGTCACGACACATGCAACGCCAACGACACGCCCATGCCACAGCATTGATGCCATTGCCTTGCGACGACAACGACGGCCGTGCCACGCTGTTTCCTCCACCACCTTCCAATTGGCGTGTTGCGACACACGCAATGACAATGACACTCCCCCTGCCGTGACGTCGGTGCCAATGTGGTGCGACACATGTGACAAAGACGACAGCCGTGCCGTGCCATGCCATTGCCACCATCCTCCATCTTTGTGTTGCAACACGTGCAACGATGATGACGCCACCCTGCCATGACGTCAACGCATCAATGCCGCAACCTTTGCCATAACGATGAGGGGACAACAGGGACAGCGTTGATCCATCACCACCAACAACATTGCAAGGATATCAATGCCAATGAGTGCGCTATCGCACCCATGGAATGATGGGGAGGTGATGAGAATGCAATGATAACAAGGGGACAACGAAGAGGACAGGGAGACGACGACGACGACACCACGATGATGATGCGTGCGCAACTGCACCCGCACCATCAGACGTGGTGACAATGAGGGCGAGGGCGACAACAGGACAATGGTGCCGGTGCATTCCCTGCATCCACACACCCACATGTCCCCCCACTAGCAGTCAACAAGCCCAACGGCTCGTTGATGCACCCCACATATAGGATGACGATGAAGATGTGTTGAGGACATGCAGCGACGACAACGATGATGACTACATGACGACGGTGACAAGGAGCGACTCGCTTGATTTCATGTACTAGTATATAGACAATACACTGAATTTATGAAGCTGCATAAGATGAATTAGTAAATTGAGTTTGCTGTTGCATCTGAACATTCCTTTTCACAAGCTGGACTGACTATAACCTTGCTATGCAATAGATTGCATCCAGATACTGTAGAGGCTGTGCAGATCCTGAAGAATAGCTATACAAGTGGAGATTTAACTGCTGAAGTTGAGGCTCTACAATGAGAGACTAAAACTTGGTCTACTGAGACAAAATAGAATTACTTGTATATTTCTCAGAAACAAATCTTAGGTTCAGGTTCGAACTAGTTCTGAACCTGAACTGAACTCACATGAACTGGTTCATATAGGTTCAGTTCAGGTTCAGATTCAGGTTCAGAGTAATATGACTAGGTTCAGGTTCAGGTTCGCCCTAACAGAGGGTGAACTGAACTAAACTGAACTTTGGCAACACTAGCATCGACTCTCCAGCCATAGGTTGTTCAATCCATATTGGCACTCTGAACCTTGGCCCACCCACATGTACCATCACTTCTCTCATCAGCCCACCCATACATTTCGCCTGTCTCCCATCAGCCCAACCATCTCCATCATCAACCATCAATCAGCCAATCCACTGCTGTGGTTACCCTATCCCTCAGTCCATCCAATCATCTTGCCATACATGCCATTGGCCCACCACTATACATAGCTATAGCCAAATGGCTTATCCATATATGTTGGTATCTTATCCATCAGCCTATCTATTCCAATTGTCTGCCATTTCTTAGCTACAGGTGCATTATCTCCACCCGCATGAATGGCCAACACATCTCTATCGGCATTCACTCAATCGGCCCACCCATCAGTTCACCTATTCATCCCCTGGCCCCTCCATCTCCACTGCCATTCTATCCATCGGCCCATTCATCCCAATTGGCATTTTCACTTTTGGCCAATGACTATACCTACTCATTGGCCCATCTGTCTACTCCACTCCATACCTTGGCCCATCCGTCTTTATTTTCATACTCCAACTACCCTATTTCACTACTCATTTTCACTAATTATGCACTCGGCCCATCCATCTCTATCACCCATCCATAGGCCCATCCATCCCTATTGGTGGTTCACCCTTCCTCAGCCAATGTTTGGCTGGCCATCTCACACAGCTGTTTTGCACCCTTCGGCTCCCTGTCTTCATCAGTGTTTTGTAACTGCAGTATGTGGTCATGTCAGATAATAGTCCTGCATATCAGTAAGGACTCACGCTTGATATGTTCTGCCAATCCAGCTGATGTGGTTGACAGACGCAGTTCAACCACAAGATCAAAAAGCTCTCACATTAGAGCACACCATTTGTAGAAAATCGGGACATCCACTACAATAACATGATGAGATGATTTATTGAAATCATAATGAGCGAGTGACCAGAATGTACCTGGAATCTCCCAATGATTCCAGCCCTTCCAGTAGATGTAACTGGTGAGGGTGAAGCAATAGGGCCCAGTGACATCGTCCTTCATGTCATTGTCATCACCTAGTGTCACACTGACCTCCTCAGTCATGTCTTGTTCAGAACTGCTCGGGGACTGGTGCTTGCGCTTGCAGCAGTCACAGCACAGCTGCAGTCCAATGGTGGACTCCTCACATGTTATTCCATGCAGCTCGCATGGACCCGTTGCGGTCCATCCTTCCCATGACACCTTGTCCCCTGATTGGCATTGTGGACACTTGGTGAGCTCTGGATAGTACAGTGGATGGATGACGTTCATTGGCTTTAGGTACTGTGTGTCTGGCTGGATGTCAATGGTTCCTGGGTGCAGTTCCAAGTGATGGTACATAGTGATTAAAGGTTCGGTTCAGTTCAGTTTTCTTGCCTTTTTTGGCAAGACCGAACCAAAACTGGTTCTTCAAAACTCACGTTGGCTGGAAAACTGAATCAAACCTTTTGTGACCGGTCTTTCAATATTCACATGTAGGTAGCATGGTATTTGATATAAAAGATTGGTCAAGGTGAAAAAAAAATTGTTTGCCCTATAGACTCTCACCCTCTCTAACAATCCTCGACAATGCCTGGACCACCTGACTCTTGAAAGTCTAGCTGCCAAAGAGTTCAGACTCAAAAGGCTCATGAAATACAAATTACCCGATCCTGCCCTTCAAAGTCTAAGTCCACCCGCAATCGAAAGGGAAAGAAATGCACAGCCACTGACAGTTCATCGTCATCCAATAGTAATGGTGAGAAGCGAGGTCTGCATGGTGGTAAAAAGTGCTGTGCAGATGCAAAAAGGCAGCGCCGCACAAGCTTGACCCCATTGGAGGAGGTGATAAACCCTGAGAAGGATCCCAGTGATGTGGAAGAAGTCGACGTTGAAGAGGGTGATGCCAATGATGTTGACCGTGACGTTAGGGGGGAGCATGAGAGGAGAACCGCAAATGCTGATGTAGATGAAACGGTGCGCTGAGAAAAAAAGTTTAACATCAATATACTGATGTAGCAACGTGTAGGATAACATGTAAGATGAGCACCGTGGTGAACCAGCGGCCACTCACAATGTCAAAAAGCGAAATACAAAGGATTTACTTACAATATTTTTGGATCGGGTGACCATTAAATTTCTTGGTACGGACGGTAAAAGTGATCTGAAGGTAGGACATTGGTGTCTTGTCTGCAAGTGAGTCACAACATTGTTATGTGGCAAGTGACTTACTGAAATGTAAAAGGGAGGATGAGATGTTCTGTTAGAAATTTGGTAAACGAAAGGCTTTTCATGTTGGGGGGAATTCCTCTTGCCGAGCACACATTCGCTTCCACTATGCTTTGTACGAATTACGATGTGGAGAGCAGAACATTCCCAAGAATCACCATGCGGTCCCACATGATATCCTGCAGGAGTGGAAGCGAAAGAAGCAACTTAAAGGCAGTGACCAGCCCACACTTGACAACATGTTTCCTTGTGTGGCCAGTCCACGGTCATTTTCAAGGGAAGAGGTCTTGAAGTGCATTGCCCAATTTGTTGTGTGCAACGACCAGGTAAGGGCATAGTCTGAAATACTATATTACTATTGAACTAATAGAGACATTAGTCACTTGCGGTGGCTGATAATGCAACTTTTCAAAACTGTCTAGTAGCAATGCAGCCAAATGCTACCAAAGCTGACATACCATCCACCCACGACATCAGCATATACGTTCACAATGAATTCATCGACTTTATCAAGCAGTTGAAGGTGGAAATTCAGGTTAGTAGTAATAGTCGCTCGTGACTCTTTTTGAAATGTTTCATGCCATACTACCGCCGCTCACTCTTTTCAAATGAAACAGTCACCGTCCAGTGGTCATATCTCCACCACCATGGATCTCTGGTCTGTCGAGCAAACAAAGGCAGCATTTTTGGGGATCACGGCACACTGGATCCAGGTCAACACCAACTCTCACAAGTGGTCTTTGCGCTCACAAGTTATTACATTCCGGGCCTTTCTGGGTATGCACAGTGGGGACAACATAGCACACCACTTCATTGGACTTTGTGAGAGGGCCGGAATCATTACCTCGACATCCAGCAAGCTTTTTTGTCTAACCACTGACAATGCCACCTCAAATGACAAAGCGGCCAACATTGCTGAACATCTTCTCCATCATCATCAAATTTACTCATTTAACGCTGACACAAATTGCCTTGCGTGTCTCGTGCATGTTATCAACCTTGCCATCACCTCCATCCTCTCTGCTGTCACAAAGATCTCTAATGTCAACATAGCAACATCCATTTGGGAGTTCGACCCTACCCTTCCACAGAACCGTATGCTCAATGACTCGCTGGATGTCATTACCACCATTTGTACACTTGCCATCAAGATACAATGCTCAGGGCAGTGCATTGAGTACTTTGAAATGCTGCAAGGCAAGTGCAGCATCGACCCTCCTCTTGCAATTCCCTTGCACAGCAATGTTCAGTGGGGTATGGTGGATGGAATGCTCAGTTGAGCTTATGAACTGCACCAGGTATGTAGATTGATTTATTATGCAATATACTGATCGTTGATTTGTTGATTCAGCCCATCAATATGTTCATTAACTCGGCCAACGAACTTTATGGCCCTATCACCACAATTTGGCATGATGGACAAGTCAAACGTGTCCCATGGACAAAGTTCATTTTAGCAATGAGGGACTGGGAGCATGTCAATGATACACGGTCTGTCATTGCTGTAAGTACTTCATTCTCATACCTATGGCGATTCCACCTAAAGTCCTGGCCCTAAACTTAGGATGCAAACAACATTCAACAATTATTCTCGGATGAGAGCTGCGCTACACTCTAGCGTGCAATCCCAGAGATCAAAGAGCTTTTGTCAGCATGGGAGAAGAAACTAGGTAGTCCCAGGTACTCAATTTTCAAGAATGCGCTCCAGAATGGCATCAACAAAGTTATGAAATACTACAATTGATTCGATGACAAGCCAGTGTACATACTTGCACTCGGTAAGCTCTCACATTGTCTTTGACCTCCTTGGTGTCCTCGCTTACTCCTTGCATTCACAGTTCTCCATCCATATTACAAGCTAGATTACATCAAAATGGTGTGGGGCAGTGCTGAGGAACAGGCAAAGGATATTGCTACAGAGAATCATAATGCCAAAAACTGGCATGACAAGGCACTCAAAACCACTGAGTCGACCATGCAAGACTATTGGCAGGAGATGGAAGATGCCCACATGGTGTGCCAGGGCATGACAGACTTGGATATCAATACTCACATGCGAGATGACACACTTGAATCCGAGTTCGACTGTCACTGTCAGAGCCTACTTGAGAAAGCTGGGCAAGGTGCAACACTAGGATGGGTGGCTGAACTGCAGTGCTACCTTGCTGATTTACCAGGGGACGTCACAAAGAATATGGACATCGTCGACTGGTGGTTGAAACACACCACCATTTACCCCACGCTCACACGGATCGCACAAGACATCTGTGCCATTCCAGCATCCTCGGTCCCATGTGAACATTTGTTCTCAGCTGGTGCAGAAATCGCCACTGATCGCTGGTCGCGCTTGGGTGCCAAGAAGTTTGAAGAACTTCAGATTCTCAAGTGCATGTGGCAAAGATCGATTGTTGATCATGCAGCCTTCAATTCAAATGAGGTAACAGACATTTATTTACAGGAGTACAAGGAGTTATACAAGCTTGACAAAGAGTTGACCATGACCAAGGTGGATCTTACTGGTAGTGACATCAAGGAGTAGTTTTTGTATGCATAGTCACATGACAATCATGTAGTCAGTCTTAACTGGTCTTTTGCGGTCTTTACAAATGCTGGCGATTGCTGTAACTTTAACTGAAACCAACAAAGACCGAAAGAATCAGTCCTCAACGGTCCGGTCGTAAATGGTTAAAGTCCGGTTCCATTTTGGTTTTTCATTGGTCTTGAGACCAGACCTTTAATCACTAATCATGGACTCTACCCTCTAAAGCTTTCCTTTCCTCCCTCTCCCATTTTGTCCTCTGGACCTCAGAAGTGTTTAGGTTCAGGTCATTGAATGCTGCCTCGGCTATTGCAAAAGAGTTCTTCGCAGCCTCAACTTTCTTTTTCAGTGATTTAGCTGGTATAGGGAGTTGAATATATATGCCACACAATTCGGATCACACCTACCCATCCTAATCATCTTCATGAAATTTGAATCATTCATCTGGAAATCAAGGAGCTCTTGCCGGTGAGGAGCAGACATTCCCTGAGTAGAAGGCAAGACAATATTGAGATTTGACCATAGTGTTTCTATGATCTCTCTGTTGATCCAACCTGAGCGAGGGATGAAAAGTGGGGCATAGCGAGTGAAGCATTCTGGCCTGTGACCATGAACATGCCATATTCCTATGCCTGGGATAATTTCCAACTCTTCACTCAAAACCAACCTAGGGTTCATCTTCACTCACTTGTGAAAGTTTTTCATGTATGTGCAGTTCACATCATAGAAGTGTATGGCGTGAGAAATGTTGCCCATATTGTACTTCAATGCTCTTGTCAGGGAGTAATCCATGTTCATCTGCCTGTGCGGTGTCTCTCAGTAGTTTGTTTCAGAGATGACCAGAATAGCTCACTTTTCTCCCAGCTGAAAATTAACTACTGAACCTGGAAGAAAGCATCCATGGTGAGCACAGGCTGTAGCACTGATGCCAGTGGAATCCAGCCTCCCTTGGCTTGTATTGGTCTGATTGACAGCTCAGTGATTGTTGCAGGTCGATTGCTCCACATCCCGATTCAATTAGTTATCAGGACGGAGCCTGAAAAACACTTACCTCAGCCTTATGATGAGTGTTCTTTATATATCCATTGTATTCTCTGCTCTCAACAAAATAGCCTTGCCCATCCATTAGCCAAACCTGATTCTCAGGGCATTTTTCATGTAAATGCTCGGCTTTAAAGTTTCCATCCATAATGAATGTTCTGGTGCACCTCCAGCTAAATCAATGAGTATGACAATGGATTCCTGATTTGAATTGTAGCTCAGCTCACTTCAAGACCTCTGATGTTTCCAGATTCATATTTATCCCTGGCTGTGGACATGCTGGACAAAACAAGGCCAGGCCCCCTTTCCTTAGCTTGCTTCCCTTGTGACCGAAGCCATTCCATTTCAATAGCTTGAGAAATCTCCACTGCCTGGCAGCTCAGAGCAGCTCGCGATAGCAATTCTGTAGGAATACCTTCAGTTTGGTCCTTAATAAATGATGCATGATGTACCGGCACCCTATGTGGAAACACATTGGAAGTTATGTGACATATCTTGCTAAAGTAGTTCATTCCCAAAGTACCACACTCTAAATTATCTCTTAGGAAATCGTCCATCACCGAGAACGTAAACACTGTGCAAGGTCTTTGCAAGGTTGCTGGAAAGAGTCCATGCTTCAGAAGTTGAACATGAGGGGGCTCAGCGGTGGGGCATTTGCAGAAGTCAAGGTTGATGAAGTGAACTCCAGAAGTATCTACCACTGTGAGATATTTCCCCTTTGTAGGGGGACAGAGGCGATGAGAAATCTCCTCATCTGGATCATCCTCCCAATTCTCATCTTCCATTTGAGCAGCCTAAGGCACTTCACCAAATTCGGCCAAACAAGGCAATCCCGAATGACCAAGGTGGATATGGTAGCCAGACTTGAAAAGGTTGAGCCATGTATAGGACATATGATCGGATGCATTACCCAGTGGAGAGAAGATTCTTTAAAGAACGACCCTGTCCATTGCTCAACTCTATGAAAGGGGTGGTGCAAATGTTGGGTTCAGACATAGCTCATACAAAAGATCAGCTTGCCAAAGCAATCTTGACATCTATACGACCGATCTTGGCCACATTCGCAGCTCCTTGGGTCAGGAGGCCCTTCCATTTCCAATAAGGCATGAAGGTATTCCCCAATGTGAGGTATCCATTCTCGGAGATAATCATTTGACCTCTTTAATTTAAATGTCAAATGAGAAGTCAACTGTTGTGAAATGAAGACATTCACAACCAACCTTCACTTCTAACAGCCTGAGCGGTCTTATATTTTCTGAGTCCATATAACAATTCTCGTAGAAAGGGTACAATTGAGTTGGCGTGTGTTTTGAGGATGGGTGCTTGGTCTTTGAAGGGGAAGACCTTGGCGTGCCTGCCTTGTGAGACAGTGTTTTTGGCAAATCCAAAGGGACTAGGGATCGCTTCTGGCCTCAGGTGGTGTCCTTAGCTGCCAACATGACATGGGTAACTGTTCCAATATTGATCTTTCATTTTTTGAAGTTCTTTGCCATAGTGAGCAGTGAGCTCTGAGCTATAGGCCTTAGGAAATCCAAAATCCTAGTCCTTGACCTTTCACCTCATGCCATATTCATCATTCAGGCCATTGGCAGCGTCATTCCTTGTCAAGAATAAGGTTTTGTGAAACATGAAAGTTCGGCTATCTTCCTGGCCCTGTTGATAAACCTGCCAAATATGGACTTGTGAAACAAATGAATGATACCTGAATCCCCAAATGGACATAGATTTTGATCCCATGGTCGGCAAACTAAGAATGAAGTGCCGAGGAACAGGCAAGGGCTCTGAATTTGATGAGCGGAGTGAAAACCATCCATCCTACCTTCCAGCACCAAGCCAAAGATACTAGATACTAATATCATGGACAACCACTCTGACACCGATCACAAGGCCCCCCCAGGCAGCGAATGGGGATTTGAAGATGGGAATGAGGGCCTTGCTGGCTTTAACCTCACAACCAACTTTGATGACAGCGAAGAGCTCGACAATGAAAGGGAAGAGGATGAAGCCGAGGCTGAGGCTCAGAAGATGTTAGAGGACCATGGAGGAGGTTTGGACAAGGCATTGACAATCCAGCACACCAGGCGGCCAGATTGGAAAGCTGCAAAACATGGTAGTGAATGTAAAAAAGTATGGAAGTTCAAAGAGCAGGTGGGTTCTTTCGGTCTTTTCTATTGCACTCTGGTTGAGTGTTCTAGACATATTCAAGCTGGATGAAAGCTTATGGCTGAAAGAAAAGCCATTGCAAGGAGTTCACACTTGGTCAAAAGTGGATGGCACATTCGGTAATTCAGGAGCTCCAACACAATGAAATCCTGGCTTTCATCAAAGACAAATATAACTTGGGTGAAGGAAAAATGCTGATCAAGCACTACCAGCCTGGGCTTAATGCTTTCTTGGAGGGTGTGAGCCCTGAAGACCTGGAGAGAGCTGAGAAGACCTCTCGGGAATGGAATGCCAGAGGTGCTCCTTCAGAAGTCCAGATGAGGTGAGAGCGAACATTTGTGAATGATATAAAAGCCTTTATGTGGACGAGTAGATTTGCAAACCGAGGAGCCTCTGAGGTTATGAAGCAATTTACTGAGGAAATGTGGAAGCGTGGAGGCATCCGATTGGTCATGTTCATGGGATGGAAGGCACCGAACAACCAACTTTTCTCTACAGTGTATGTTGCCTTCGAGGTTATTAATTGATTGCCAGATTATTCATTACCAAAATAGATATGACTTCAATGCTGCAATAGGAACCAATGGAAGGGAGTTTAAACAGGCGAACAATATTCAAGGGCAGCTCAACTGATTTTACAACCGGTGCTTTCTTCCTCAGGAAGTTGGCTCTGACCCCGAGGTGGAAGCTGAGGTCCGACCCAAGGGCTGAGCTAGGGCGAAGGTCGACCAAGACGAACTTATCAAGAAGGTCACTTTAGACGACGGTAGAATATGGATGCCGGACTCAGGCGATGCCAATGTGTACGGAGTTCAGGGAATAATAAGGGCCTTCCTGACAGCTCACTACTGTCGGTCACTCAACATCATTTTCCTGGCAGGTTTAAATGATTTTGATGCAGGTAAAGCATGCGGGAAACAGATAGCTTTGGCACCGTTCAAGAAGCTAGAAGAGTACAAAGCTGAGCTGTTCTCAGTTGACGCTCTTCCAGAGGACTTTGTCTTCCATGGAGATCCAAGCCATATAAAATGTAAGGAGGCAGACTCATTCATCTCACATGTCAGAGCAAGACAAGCAGTGCATGGAGAGCAGGCCTTTAGGTTTGTAAAGTGGATAGATGGCTCGGGTAAACTGCAGGATGCATTGTCTGAATCTGGGGACTGGGGCCTGTCCATTAGATGTCAGCCTACTCCTAATATAGGTGGAAGTCACCAAGTAGCTCCCCTGGTTCGAAGACTTTCAATGGCCAAAGTCCCTGAGAGTGACTTAGAGGACGAGGACTTTTCTTCTGCCTTAGCTGACATTAATGCAGTCTCATCAGAAGATGAGGATAGGAATGAGATGCAAACCTCCCATAGAAAGCTGTCAAAGGGAAAGGGTAAGGAGTGGGAGCTGCTCAAGCCAGCTTTGAAAAAAGGTTATAAAAACACCGAGCCTCGCATGAAAGGCTAAGCCAATCTGTCCTGCAATGCTCCTTCAGTGCCATCCTTTCAGCAAGCCCATTCAAACGTTCCAGGCATTGGATTATGGGAGAAGATTTGGCGCTCGGGGACCCCAGGCCCACAGGGGCCCGACAGAAGGCTGAGCTGCTAAAGCATAGGAAAGCGGTGATTGAGAGAGGTATGTGTTATGAATATTTGAGCAATCAACAATCCCATAGTATCCTTTAGTCAATGCACTAGACAAGCAGGTAGCACATAACATGGTTGACCAAGTGAATGAAGAGGTGCCAGTAACTTACACCTTAGAGAGTAGCTTGGAGGAGTGAGGGCCTCACAGCCTATTGGGAATCGGTTTGTCTGCAAATAATCACCTCCATCGAGGGAATTAACATGTTTTAAAACAGCATTGCCATCAGTGGTCAAGAAAGGTCTAAAGTCTGCACTGAAGTCTAGCACAAAAGACAAATTTCATCTGTCGAATGACAGGGAGCAAAACATTGGACTAAGGGCTCAGCCCTTGGGAGCGAATGAGCCGAGGTCCAATTCTTGGCCAGGCCACAAAGAGCCCGAGGATGATGACAGGCCGAGACACTCAGACCGCTCAAGACGCCCCTCTTCTTCCTGATCAAAATATTTCTCCTATAAAAGAGGTTCAGTCCTGGAAACTGTTACAATTTATCTCCTTTTCCATCACCTCGTCCTTTTCCTCTTCTTCTCTCACTTTGACAATTGGCGAGGTAACCGCCGTTTCTCCTATTCCACCTTTCTATTAATCACCAGACCAATCTCTTTTACTTTGATTCATTTACCATGTATAACTTCTTCCTCTTTTGACCTTAATGCCATTCTCTCTCACAACAGCTAACTTTGTCCGTGTTTCACAACATTCCTCAGTGTTCTTTTCCTTTCTTGCTCTTCTTTCCTTTCTTTATCCCTTGGTCCATGCACAAGGTATGACACATATAAATACCTCACTTGCTCTACATGTACAGTAGTCTTGATCTGCGCAATACTAGTGTACTTTCAAGTCCCATCCTTGTGACTCCTAAGTTGACACCCTTAGTTCTTGTCTTCATCTTGCTCAAGAAAACCCCTTGACCAGCCCTTGTCCTTGTCTCGCTCAAGGAAACCCCTTGATCGACTCCTCGTCCTCCTTTGTCCCTTCTGTCTCTTGAGTTGGTCTCTTCGTGAGTATCACTTGAGTCAGTAAGCCTTAGGAGTGAAGCCTATTGTGTATGCTACACGTAACAAAAGATCAAGACTAACCTTTGGTCCCACCTTCTATGGTGTAGGACACACCCATTACCACCATGAGTCGATCATCTAGGTTCAGACTCCATCGCGACCATCATGACACAGACAGCGACATTGAAATTGATGCCCCAGAAGAACAATTTTCTCAATAGATTGTCCGAAGCCACCGTCACCACAGACCACTGACCACATACCCTAGTATCACTCAAAGGACTGCTGTATTCAGTCACCCCTCGATGCCACCACCCTCGACTTCTCAGCCAACCATCACCGCCCCAACACAGCCTACTCCTGCTATGTCTTCCACACCTCAGAACTCAAAGCAGCTCTCCCCGCTGACTTCTCTGGAGAACCTACTAATGCCTCCAGATGGATCAAGGCTATGAAAGCCTACTTCGTCCTCAATGCCACGCTCTATTCCACCGACAATAATAAGATTATGACTACCCTTAACAGAATGTCTAAGGGAAGAGGCACCTCCTTTGCCGAGATGTGGTATGATAAGATGGCCGACACCACCATTACCACAGAAAAAACTTTCAAGGAGTTTGCCGACAACTTTGAATCTATGTTCTACCCCTTTGATACCAAAGCCACTGCCCACCTCGAATTATCAAAACTCATTCAAAAATCTTCTCGCCTCTCGAACGGAACCACCGACAATGGGTTCCAACAGTATATCACCGACTTCCAGAACCTCTCATGCAAAGCTGGAATCACTGACGACATCACCCTTATTGATTAGTTCTCGCTCGGCCTAGACCAGTGAATCACTACTATGATCCTTTCTATGGCAGCCATTCCCACCACCATCACCAAGTGGATTGACCAAGCAAAAGTCTTCCACGTGCAGAAGATGCGCATCCTTGCTCTTCAAGGAGGATGAACTCCTCCGACCTTTACTCCTTACCCCATCAGAGACCCAAACACCATGGATATCGACACCATCTCCATCACCAAGCTAACCCCCACAGAATGCGCCAAATGCATCCAAGAAAATCGTTGCTTCCATTGCCGACTTCCCAGACACTCTGCTCAGAACTGTCGCAAATTCCCGAAAACCTCTCCTACCCCTCGACACTCTCAGTTCCAGAACAATCCCTCCTTCACCACAAGGAGCTCCCAAAACATACGAGCCACAGAAACTACCTCCCCCACATTGACTGCCACCATTGCCGCCATTACTCCACTTGATGTATATGTCAACTTCCTGAAGACATCTGGAAAGGAGGAGAAGGAAATTCTTTCCATCCTCAAGATGTGTTATAAAGAACCCCCTGAGGAATCTCATTCCATTTCCCCTGAACGGATTCAAGCTGCTAAGGATTTTTGAGAAGGGAAGCTGCCTCGACGTCTCCTTCCCTTTATATCAATAATGTACTTGTAGCATGAAATGACAATAGAACCACGTGTCTCCCAGTCCAGCTACATGGCTTAACAAAAACCGTCAACACCAATGCACTTATTGACTCTGGAGCAACCAGAAACTTCCTCGACCCGAGACTTCTCCCTCTCAGTCACTTTAAACTATCTCATCTCTCTCAACCTCTCATTGCCTATAATGTGGATGGAACTACCAACACGAAAGGGTCCATCCTTTGGAAAGCCACCATCAACATCTCCACCTCCGACTTCTCCAATAAAGTATCCTTCTTAATACTTCGCCTTTGAAACCCTCATGTCATTCTTGGTTTACCTTGGCTCCAGAAGTGGAATCCAACCATTGACTGGAGAAATTTCACCCTCAACTTCGATTCTCTTCCCCATTTAGCCAACGCCCTCTCCTACGGAAACCTACCCTTCCCTGACCCCAATCTAGACATCGCTCATGCCTTCTCTTCTCGTTATCCTCTTGGGATTGAGCGGCCTCTCCATGAGTGTCCTCCCTCAACAGGATCTTTTGAAGAGAACATTGCCAAGATCACCATCTCCATGGAAATTGCCCAAACCGAGAAACCTAAGGAAATCCCCATTCCTGACTTCTGTTCCGACTTCGCTGATGTCTTTGCTGAATCCACCCATAATCAACTCCCTCCACATTGCTCCTTCGATCACACCATTGATCTGAAGGACACCTTCATCCCGAAAATTGCCAAAGTATACCCACTCAATCCCTCAGAGAAGGAAACCTGCCAAGTGTTCATCGAGGAACATTTGAAAACCAGTTGTATCATTCCTTCCAAATCCCCTCAAGCCGCTCCTTTCTTCTTCATCTCAAAGAAAGATGGAGGACTTCATCCCTGTCAAGATTACTGTTATCTCAACAGCCATACCATCCAGAATGCCTATCCCCTACCCTTTATCTCCAAACTCATCGACGATATGAAAGACGCAAATTTCTTCACTAAATTCGATGTCTGATGGGGATATAACAACATTCGTATCAGAGAGGAGGACCAATGGAAGGCCGCCTTCATTACCCCGTTAGGCCTTTTTGAATCAACTGTTATGTTCTTTGGATTCTGTAACACACCTGCCACCTTCCAGACCTTCATGAATTACATCTTTGCTGACATGATCCTCAAACGATGGCTCAAGATATACATGGATGACCTCGGCATCCATACCCATGGAACTCTTGCCACTCATCACGAACGTACCCGTCGTGTCCTCCTTCGTCTTCAAGAACATGGTCTTTCCCTTAAGATATCAAAATGTTCTTTCGACACCCCCACCATGGAATACCTCAGCATGATTATCGGCCAAGGACTTGTCTGCATGGATTCTAAAAAGCTTTCCGCAATTGGAGAGTGGAAACCCCCCACATCTGTCAAGGGAATATGTTCCTTCCTCAGTTTCGCAAATTTCTATCGGAAATTCATCCCCAACTATTCGAACATTGTTGCCCCTCTGACTTTCCTTACTCGAAAGAATGAGTTTTGGATCTGGTCCCCATTACAACAGAAATCTTTTGATACCCTCAAGCAGATTTTCTGCACCCCCCCCATCCTTGCCATCCCTGATGTTGCTAAATCTTTCTTTGTCATAACTGACGCCTCTCTCCTTGCCTCTGGCACTGTTTTAATGCAACACAACCCCAATGGTGATCTATGTCCAGTCACCTATTTCTCCAAAACCTTCTCCCCAGCCGAACGGAACTACGACATCTATAATCGCGAGCTCCTTGCAGTCATTCTCACTCTCGACAAATGGAAGCAATACCTACATGGCATTATCCATCCCATCACGATCATCACTGATCACAAGAACCTCTCTTACATCAGAGATCCCCGTAAACTCTCTCATCGACAAGCTTGCTGGTCCCTTTTCCTCCAGGATTTTGACCTCATTTGGCAGATCACCCCAGGCACTCACATGGGCCCTGCCAATGCTCTTTCTCACCATGATTCCATTGACACCTCCGACAACATAGACACCTCTATCATCCCCAATCCTGTAGTCATCAATGCCCTCGACACCATCCTTGCTCGTCATATTCAGTCATCCACATCAACAGACCCCTTCGTCATCAAAGCTCTCACCACTCTCGATAACGGATCCCTCCTCTTCACTTGTGCCTCTCTCTCTGACTGGCACTTTGATAACGGCCACCTCTATTTCAAGGGTCAGATGTATGTTCCTCCTCCTGCTCAGTCTGCATTGTTGCACTCCATCCACTCCTCTCCCCTGTCAGGTCATATGGGAGTTTATCACACGAAGGTGATCCTCAAATGTGATTTTTGGTGGCCTGGCCTCTCCACTTTTGTGAAACATTTCGTGGATGGCTGTGCCATCTGTCAACAGAATAAGGTCAACATGCATCCCATGGTTCCACCCCTTTCCCCTATTGTTTCAACTAGCACGTTGCCGTTTAAACAACTCTCCTATGATCTTATCACCGATCTCCCTCCCTCCGATAGCTTTGATTCTATTTTGGTTGTGGTCGACCATGGCCTTATGAAGGGGGTAATTCTCATCCCTTGTTCCAAGTCCATTGACACGGCAGGAATCGCCTCTTTTTTCTTCAAAAATGTGTTCAAACACTTCAGTCTCCACAACTCACTCATCTCCAACAGAGGACCACAATTCGCTTCCACCTTCACCAGATAACTTGCCCGCCTCCTAAAATATGACGTCTGCCTCTCCACCGCTTATCATCTCCAATCCAATAGACAAACCAAACGAACAAACCAAGAATTGGAAACCTATCTCCACATCTTTTGCGCCAACAATCCCCACGCCTGGGCGCAATCCTTATCTGCTGCAGAATTCCATCATAGTTCGGTGCCACACAGCTCCACCAAACGCTCCCCCTTCTCGTTACTTTACGGCTATGAACCATGCTCATATCCCATGCTAGGAAAGACCTTCCTTCCCACCCTGGAAAATTGACTCTCCAACCTTGACGAAGCTCGCAAAGAAGCTCTTGCAGCACATGAATCTGCTAGAAAAATCATGTCCGCCCGAACAACCTGCCGTTTTACCCTGTGGAAAATTGGAGATAAAGTTTGGCTAGAGGCAACTCATCTCTGTCTCAAATACCCATCTAGGAAACTTGTGCCTAAACACCATGGTCCCTTTGAAATCATCCGCATCCTATCCCCACTCATGTATGAACTCTGTCTCCCGAAAACTTGGAAAATTCACAATGTGTTCCACACCTCCCTTCTTTCCCTCTTTCGCTCCACTGAAACTTATGGCCCCTCCTTCTCTTCTCCGCCACCTGACATCATCAATAATGAAGAAGAATATGAAGTGGAAGCTATTCTCTCACACAAATGCCCAACCAGCCGACAGAAGTACCTGACTGCATGGAAAGGTTACCCCTCCTCGGAAAACACCTGGGAACCTGAATCCAACCTCTGCCACTCCGCTTCAATTCTCCATAGTTATAAATGACTCCATCATCTCTAGAATGGTAAGGTTTCAATCAATGGTCTCTCCATGAGTATCTCTTGCAGCCTTACCCAACAAACTCCATCTGCCATGTCCTTCCTCTCCTCCTCTGTCTCGTCTTTGTCCTTGTCTTCCCCCTCCAGATCTCCAACCAGACTATGTTCTCAATGGGTCTACCCCATTTTCTTGCCCAAACCTGCCCAGTTTGCATTATATTCTACTGTTCTTGACTCCTCTCCATTACTTTATCTCATTGAACAAAACCCCCTCTTTGAACATGACAACGTCATCCAGGAACTCATTCAGATATTTCATGGCACTCCCCAAACTCTACTTCTTCCCAACCCGACATTCCTGTATGGTTTTCCCTTTCTGAAGTCTCTCGTCTTTCTCTGTCTGCCCTACATCATGCAGACTTCAGTAGTTACTAGTGTTGCCAAAGTTCAGTTCAGTTCAGTTCACCCTCTGTTAGGGCGAACCTGAACCTGAACCTAGTCATATTACTCTGAACCTGAATCTGAACCTGAACTGAACCTATATGAACCAGTTCATGTGAGTTCAGTTCAGGTTCAGAACTAGTTCGAACCTGAACCTAAGATTTGTTTCTGAGAAATATACAAGTAATTCTATTTTGTCTTAGCAGACCAAGTTTTAGTCTCCCATTGTAAAGCCTCAACCTCAGCAGTTAAATCTCTACTTGTATAGCTATTCTTCAGGATCTGCACAGCCTCTACAGTATCTGGATGCAATCTATTGCATAGCAAGGTTATAGTCAGTCCAGCTTGTGAAAAGGAATGTTCAGATGCAACAGCAAACTCAATTTACTAATTTATCTTATGCAGCTTCATAAATTCAGTGTATTGTCTATATACTAGTACATGAAATCAAGCGAGTCGCTCCTTGTCACTGTCGTCATGTAGTCATCATCATTGTCATCGCTGCATGTCCTCAACACATCTTCGTCGTCATCCTATATGTGGGGTGCATCAACGAGCCGTTGGGCTCGTTGACTGCTAGTGGGGGGACATGTGGGTGTGTGGACGCAGGGAATGCACCGGCACCGTTGTCCTGTTGTCGCCCTCGCCCTCGTTGTCACCGCGTCTGATGGTGTGGGTGCAGTTGCGCACGCATCATCATCATGGTGTCATCATCATCATCTCCCTGTCCTCTTCATTGTCCCCTTGTTATCATTGCATTCTCATCACCTCCCCATCGTTCCATGGGTGCGGTCGCACACTCATTGGCGTTGATATCCTTGCAATGTTGTTGGTGGTGACGGATCAACGCTGTCCCTGTTGTCCCCTCATCATTATGGCAAAGGTTGCGGCATTGATGCATTGACGTCATGGCAGGGTGGCGTCATCATCATTGCACGTGTTGCAACACAAAGATGGAGGATGGTGGCAATGGCATGGCACGGCACGGCACAGCTGTCGTCTTTGTCACGCGCGTCGCACCACGTTGGCACCAACGTCATGGCAGGGGGGGTGTCATTGTCATTGCATGTGTCGCAACATGCCAATTGGAAGGTGGTGGAGGAAACAGCGTGGCATGGCCGTCGTTGTCGTCGCAAGGCAATGGTGTCAACACTGTGGCATGGGCGTGTCATTGGCGTTGCACGTGTTGCGACGCACAGTGCTGACTGGGGGTTGGTGCAAGTGGTGGTGGCGGGGGCACAGCATGGCCGTTGACAATGGGAGTGAGCTGAGGGAATAGATATGAGTGGGGTACACACATGCACAGAGTCATCGAACCTCATTTTCAGCCTGTTGGGGCCTCATTTGGAGTTGTGCAGTTGGCTCAATGTGCACTCCAGCTGTGGGAGATTAATCAGATGGAGTGGGAATAGAGAAGGAGACATACCAGTATCTTAGTAGTGGGGCTCGACATCGATACAAGTTCGTTTGGACTTAGCAAAAATTTACTCGTTGACCATGTGTTGACATGTTTGGCACTGCCTTTTCACGTACGTCAACGAGCCCAATCGCTCCAGCACCAACACCCCCACCCCCATCCCGCCACCTCTGTCTTTTCCAGCCATTGATGACCCCAACAGCCCATCCGGCGACACCACCTGCAACTGATGACCATGGTGTGCCAATGAGGGGGATGCAACAGAATGGCGGGAGCACACAATGTGGAGGATGTAACTGAGGGTGCAGCGGGGAGGCCACTTCCGTGTCTCCCAGCCCAACAGCCTGGCTGACACCATCACCCACCACCTCCTTGGCCCGTTGCAACGTGTGCACGACGATGGCGCCATGTCAATGCCAGGTAAAAAATTATAAATCTCTTTTTTCACTTGCCATCACCACCCTCCCAGCTGATGTGTTGCGGTGCATGCAACAACAACAACGATAGCGCCTACCGCGCCATACCGCACCCTCCAATTGGCGTGTTGCGACATCCACGACGACGACGACGTGCCCCCCCGCGCCACAATGAGGACTCCATTGCAGTGCGACGCACGCAACAACAACAACAACAACAACAGCGCCACATCCACAGCCATGCTGTGCCCCTACCACCACCACTCACACCAACCCCCAGTCAGCACTCTGCCTAAAAATACGCCACCCCCCATGCCATGATGTTGATGCCAATGCGTTGCAATGTGCGCCTGACGACGACGACGGCAGTGCCGTGCCATGCCATTGCCACCACCACCCTCCATCGGTGCATTGTAACACGCACAACATGATAATGCCCCCTCTGCCATGATGTCGATGCTAATGCATTGCGACACATGCAACGACGATGACGCCCCTCTTGTCGTGATGTCGACGACGGTGGCACCGCCTCAACGCTGCGACCTTAACCCACCACGATGAGGGGACGACGGGGACGATGTTGACCCGTCACCCCCAACGACATCGCAAGGAAGTTGACACCGACGCGTGTGCAACCGCACCAGTGGCATGGAACAATGGGGAACAATGCAATGGAGATGAGGGACAACAAAGAGAAGAAGGAGACGATGATGATGACACCACGACAATGATGCGTGTGCAACTGCACCTGCACCATCAGACATGGTGACAACGAGGGCGAGGGCGACAACAGGACAACGGTGCCAGTGCATTCCCTGCGTCCACACGCCCACACGTCCCCCACTAGCAGTCAATGAGCCCAATGGCTCGTTGATGCACCCCACATATAGGACGATGATGAAGATGTGTTGAGGACATGCAGCAATGACAATGACAATGACTACATGACGACGGTGACAAGGAGTGACTCGCTTGATTTCATGTACTAGTATATAGACAATACACTGAATTTATGAAGCTGCATAAGATGAATTAGTAAATTGAGTTGCTAAGATGACATCCTATGCTTTGTCTAACCAGTCTTTT
>JBBPNZ010000198.1:0-29448 GCA_038091195.1 Phylloporus rhodoxanthus | reverse complement strand
CCAGGGACGAATGGACAGGCGCAGGACCCAGCTCCATTGCAACGCGGCAGACATGCACGCGAATCTCTGGTCCTGAGATGCTATGTGCGCAACCGTTGTGCCACTCGTCCGCTGTTCGATTTTATTTGCTGCCCGTGTCTACGTTCTTTGCAGTCCTCGTATCATATATGTACGCCAATGAACCAGATTCAGCAGACCAACAGGTCATCGCGGTCAACTCACCCATCGCCACGTCGTTCTCATTCATCTGCTAGTTAACTCGAGTCCGAATACGAGTCCGAACTACTTCATAGGATAAAGCACCCGATACCAATACCAATACCTATGCACCCGTCTCACCACTAGCCCGAAAAGAAGAAAAAAGAATGAAAGTGCGAGCAGCAATGGTATGTGTGATATATAATCAAATTCTACGTGCTTGTAGGGACGCGTCCATGCGCAAAACGATTGCGAGAAAAATTATGATTAGTAAGAGAATATCATGAGCCACGGGTTGAGCACGATCTGGTCAAGCGTCGAATGAGACGAGGTTAGAAACATCACTGCAACACAAACGAAAGCATCTCACAGGAAAGAGGATATGACACCCAACGACGATCCTAGAAAAAAAGTACATGAGCATCACGCCTCCTTGCTGAACAAAGGAGGCACGAACGCAAGGGGAAGGATCACCGCCCAATCCATCTCATCCACCTGCCACCCCACCGGCACGACTCCCGCGCCTTCACTCAACACGACCATTGCCGCCCCCGTCAAGATTGACAACACCAACGCGACTCGGAACCGCCGCCAGATCTTAGGCACCTCGAGGAAGAAGTTGGACCTCTCCACCTCTTTCTTGGTTGCGCCCCACGTAATGTTATACGAAAACAGGTGCGCGAGGACAGCTTGTGAGAGGTGGATGCTCAGTCCGCCAAAGAAGAAGAAGCTGCGTGTGCAGTCACGTCGCGGGTCAACGCAGAAAGAAAGCAACGGAGACATACAAGAACGGAATCCATTTCAGGTTCTCGGACAGAGAGGACAATAGGCTTCGTTGTCCGAGGCGGTACTCGAGCAAAGTGAACCCGAGATTACCAAGTCCAGGAAAGATGATGGTACAGGCCAACCAGACTTCAAAACTGTGCAAGAAGTAACCGTCGATCGAGACTTGGAAGCCAAGGACCAGGTAGTTGAGCAGAGAGAGAATGGCAGCGGCCGCAATCCCATCTACAAAAACCATCATGACAGAGCCGAAACAAGATCAAAGGGCTACATACAGTATGAGAACATGTCTGGGATGGGCAAGTCAGCGAGGAGAAACGCAGGGACACGTCGGACAACTCACAGGCCATCATTGCAAACTTGTAGTGGACCGGCGCACCAGACCAAACAAAAATGCGCAGCTGCTTCGCAATTGGACCCTTTCTCCACCACTCAATCAGCGGGTTGAAGATGAGTTCGTTGCAACCTAGTCAAACGTTTCAGTGCCGTGCACATTGTTTCAGTAGGCCCCCAAAACGGTTACCATACGAGTACTTTTGCCAGCGATTGAGTTCATCGTCGACAGTCAAGGAGACGCCTTCCTTAAAACCGCCGTTGGAGTACGTCGCCCAACGGATGTTGTACCCCTTGAGCTAAGGAATTCCCATTGAGACATGTTCAACAAAATGCTCATGAAGGCACTCACCTGAAGACGCAGCGCCATGTCAAAGTCCTCGGACACGTTTGACTCTGACCATATCTTCTTCTTTCCATCTGCCGGATCAATGAACGCGGCAACCTGGAGAGCAGGCCAGCGCAAAAAGGCATTATGCCCGACAAACGGTGCCACCTCGCCGTTTGCGCAGCCAATCGAAATGCACTTGTTGATCCGGCGCGTAAAGTGTGCGATTCCGTTCTCAAAGTAATGGTGTGCGACTTGCATGACGTCTGGTTAATAAGTGTCAGTCTAGGTAAGAGAAGCGCGAAGATGGGCAGCACAACCTGACTCGTGCTGGATGATGGCAACATCAGGGCATTCTGCAAGTTCCCGAGCCGCATCGCGCAAACAGTCCTGTGTCAAATGTGCATCAGAGAAAGGTGGCAAAAAGGCAACGCAGACAACACTGACTTCAGGCACGATCGTGTCCGCGTCGACGATGAGGATGATCTCGCCGATTCGCAACGATTTCCCGTTGGCTGCCCACGGCCGCCACTTACGTCCAGTTTCCTCGAAAGTTTCTTCGATGGCCATGTCGAGCGCTTTGTCTTCGAGAGACAGCTGCTCGTTTTCCTCGAGGTCTCCACGTTCAACGGCATCCTCGAGCTCCTTCAAGTGTTTCTCCATCTTTATGCTCAGTGCGAGGCCATAGTTCATGTTAGACGCCTTCTTGAAGCGCCCGGCACGCTTGAAGCCATCGGGCGAGCCGTCGTGCTTCGGACGCGCTACCCAGCCAATGTTGTGGTTTGCGTAAAACGCGATCCGCTCCTGGCGTTGGTCCTCGCTGATAACCTGCATCCCGTCTTCGTGGATAAAAATGGACGATGTACCGCCCTGTCGAGCATAAGTTTGCATCGCCTTCTTGATCGAGGCCACCGAGGGTGCACTGTGGCGTCAGGTAGCAAATTAGATCCAGATCTGGAATATAGTCTATCAAACGTACATGGTTTCCTTCAAGCTTTCCTTGAACACAGGAAGCTCGATGGTAATATGAGGCAAGGCGGTGTCTACCTCTTTGTTGGGCTGGGGACGCTTGGCAGAATAGTATCTAGAATTTTCATGATACTGGGCCACCGGTCCGAACCTAGGGTCGATCTCAGAAGACGACGGAGGCAAATACGAGCGATGACGTACACCAAGGAAAGATTCCCAATAAGTTGAAGGCAGAAAAACTATGCCAGATTCAACATGACGTTTCCCAAGTCAGTTGAATGCACGTACCAGTGCGACGGAGAATAGAAATGGGGACGTTGCAAGGAGAGCAAAGCGGAGATAGTTATTATCCAAAACCCACTCAGCGAGCAAGACGGAAAGTCCAGTCCCTATGAAGACTGAAGATAAGGAGGATGTGAGTTCGAGAAGGGGGAGAGCGCGTGCAAAGGCCTACAGATCGACAGAGCGACCGCAAGGCCACAGTAAAACGGGGCATAGAGACGAATTAGCCGTAGTTCCTTCTTGGCAGGACCGTCTTTCTCGGGATCTGACGATGAAGGTTCTTCCGGTTTCGGCGCCAACTTCCAGTTCCAGCGCAAAGGTGACTTTTGATTGGCCTTGGGTTTGGAATCAGCTTGCCTATTGTCAGAAATAGTGGTTTTCTCGACGACTGCGTTACCACTGAGGTTAACATTCGACGTATCGGACGAGGATATCGCCGAAGCATCAATAGAACCAACGGGCGTCATAATGTGCCGATATCTCCACACGAGCTTGATCATCTTCTCTTCCAGATCACGGCAAAGTGGTATTATATTCTCAAAATTGTCTGCCCATACCACCATGACGCGTTCGTCTTGCTGTTTTTACGGAAATTGGGTTGTCAGTGTCAGGATGGAAAACTAGTGTGATCTTACAATGAAAGCACCACACTGTTCCTTTTCGGCGCGAGGCAAATCACTCATTGTGTCGAGGACTTGAATCTTGGTATCCGAATCGATATACATGGACCTCTCGTTGGGAGATCTGTTTGCAAAAAATATCGAATGTTCTGTCGAGCACGGAAAAAGGAGGATTGAAAGACAGTCTTACATCGACGCAAATGCTGCGTGCACGGCAGCACTGCGGATCTTGACGGCGACAACTGGATTAAGGAGTCTCACTGATGCCTCAAAGGGGGCCAACAAGCCATTGTCATACGGGAATACTCTGAAATGGCCCGTTTCTGTGCGAATGCAGACGCCAGTGGCAATTTGTTCTTCCGCGGGCCTAAACCAAGCTTCTCCCTGCGTCTAAACTCAAAGTGTGAGCAAAGCCAAAGAAAGAAAGAAAGAAATCCGAGGGAGCGCACCTGCTGATATACATGGTGAAGGAGGGCATCATAGGGATCGTAGTCTATGGCGGCCATCGCGAACGTGCAGGAAGAAGGGATGACGCAAAGAGGTATAAGAAAGCGGAGATGGCGGGGGGTTTATGTGACCGATTGTATTCTGTCCTGGACGAGCTAACGAGAATGCAGCATTAAACGTTAGGGCCTTTTTTTCAGCAGGTGGACGGCAACTGAACTTCCCCGGGTTAAGTCGGGGCACGCATTGCTGATGCGAATAAATGCAGGATGGCTTCGACGAGTTTCCTTTTGGGGGTGAAACGCAGGATAGTGTGCAGAGATGGCATCATGCATGCACGAAAAAGGCACAAGGGGAGAATCGGAACAGGCATGAGGTGGATGGAACGAACGGCAATTCGTATTGGCCACGCACACCACCACGCCAGTGATCGGATGTCCGCAGGGGGGAACTCGTTATTCGCACCCGGGTTGATCGTACGACATTAGGCTGTGCGGACCAAGGAAGGCAGGAACCAGGAAAGGGCTGGGATATGAAGGTGAGGGGAAAGCGAAAACACCAGCATGAAATGAGATTACACCGTTGATTCTTGAAGGGGACCTGGACCACGGGAATAATGCGCGGCGCACGTACAGCGGGAAGAAGCAAACCTGATCTATCAATGCACTGAACGTTTGTTCAGTTCCTGCCACGGTTGCGACCTCCGTACTTGTTTCAACGTTCTGGCTAACAGTCTCTTGTCAGTGGCTCTAAACTTCATTAGTGCGGACCATTTATGGTAATAAGCGAGATAACCCCCTTTGCTTTCCTTTTTTGCCCTGAACCATCGGCGCCGTGGCATGTAGCAATGATGTACATACTAGCCCTCGGATGTAGGAGTAGCCCCTTCACCTATACCGCATGCATACGTTGTTGGTGACTACGGTGACCTGCCAGGCAGCTGGCGCGTGAACCTGACCGTCGGCGGGGGCGTGTCCCCACTGCACATCATTCGCACGATCTGCTCCGCCGAGCGCCCGCGCCATGTTGCTGGAGCCCCCTCATGTTCATGTCAGTGCAAGTGGCCTTCCAGGAAATGTCCATCGTTATCACTACTATAACCGTATCTATCCTATTCAGATGCGGATCCCGCCACCACTGAGCACCGCCCCGCTCCGTCGTTGTCATCGACGTATTACACGCCCTAATTGTCCGATACAATAATGCTCCACTCTCCTTCGAAAGAAATCAGAGAAAAAAGAAACAGGGGATTCAACAACTTCCCTCCTCGGATCAATACGAGAATATCATCAACCACGGGTTGAGCACAACCTATCATCATCACGAGTCGACCGTCAGCACACCCAAAAAATTAAATAAAATACATGGAACTCACAGGGAACAGCAAATGACATCCCGCCACCAAGGCAAGCGGAAAAGATACCGCCCAATACGACCCCGGAATGCCCCACCCCGTCGCCGCCACAAAATCCAGACTAAATACGGCCATCGCTGCAAAGCACGCAAACGAAATTGCAAACGCCAGCCAGAACCGCCTCAGGATCCGCGGAACTTCGATAAAAAAGTTGGAGCGCTCAACCTCTTTCTTCGTTGCTCCCCACGTGATGTTGTACGAAAAAAGATGCGCGAAGAGGGCAACAGACAAGTGGATGCTCAGTCCACCAAAGAAGAAGAAGCTGCGCAAGGGTCGTAGAGTTAGTTTCAGCCTACTGCACAATGAGACATGAACGTACAAGAATGGTATCCACGTGCCCGTCTCGATCATCGAAGCAAGAATACCACGATGGCCAAGTCGATATTCTAGCATGACATAACCCAAGTTCCCTGAACCAGGGAAGACAGCCAAAATTGCCAAAAACACCTCAAAGCTGTGGAGATAGTACCCGTCTGTCAAAATCCCGAACCCGAGAATGAAATAGTTGAGGATAGACAACGCTGTTGACGCGGCAATACCATCTAGTTTGAAAGTAATTTCAGTTTTCCCTCTTTCGTATACATTACAGACGGTCAGTTCACGCCGTCTTGCTTACAGTATGAGAACATATCTGGCCCAATCAACGCACCAACGCCGTGAGTTTAGGCGTTCGACAATAAAGAAGCACTTACACGCCATCATGCTTAGTTTGTAGTGGATCGGGGCATCAGACCACACGAAAATGCGCAGCTGTTTATTGATCGGACCAAAGCGCCACCATTGAACGACCGGATTGAAGATCAGCTCGCTGCACCCTGCCGGCATGTGAGATGGGGCGAGATTGATGTGTTTGAGCGCACCATACGAATACTTTTGCCACCTGTTCAACTCGTCGTCCACTGTCAGGGATACACCCTCCTTGAACCCGCCCTCGGAATACGTCGCCCACCGAATGATATACCGCTTTAACTAAACAACCACCAACAATCAGCCACGGATCCCTTGCATGCACATGCATCAGAAACGAACCTGAAGCCGCATCGCCATGTCAAAGTCCTCGGACACATTCGACTCGGACCAAATCTTCATTTTTCCGTCCGCCGGATCAACAAACGCCGCGTCCTGCAACGCCGACCAGCGAAGAAACGCATTGTGCCCCACAAACGGCGCCACCTCACCATTTGCGCACCCAAGCGAAATACACTTGTTGATGCGGCGCGTAAAGTGTGTTATGCCGTTCTCAAAGTAGTGGTGCGCGACCTGCATAACGTCTACCGCGCACGTGAGCACGCCGCCCGCCAACGCGTCGCCTCACGTACCTGACTCGTGTTGGATGATCGCCACCTCGGGGCTCTCAGTCAGTTCCCGTGCCGCATCCCGTAGGCAGTCTTCGGGCACGACCGTATCCGCGTCCACCAGCAGTATAATCTCTCCGATCCGGATCGACCGCCCATTGAATGCCCATGGCTGCCACCGCCCCCCGGTCTCCTGGAACACCTCGTCGCATGCCATGTGCAACGCCCGGTCCTCGAGCGACGTCTCGTTCACATCCAGTTCCCCGCGCTCGTTGGCCTCCTGCAGCGCCCTGAGATGCGTCTCCAGCTTCATGCTGAGGATGAGCCCGTAATTGAGATTCGATGCCTTTTTGAAGCGCCCTGCGCGCTTGAAGCCGTCGGGTGATGAGCTGTGCGCGGGGCGCGCAACCCAGCCGATGTTGTGATCTGCATAGAACGCAATACGCGCTTCGCGATCTGTCTCGGGGAGGAGCTGCAGACCATCATCGTGGATGAAGATGGCCGAGGACCCGCCTTGGCGTGCGTACGTCTGCATCGCCTTTTTGAGGTGAAACACGGAGGGTGCACTAGAAAAAAAGGGGGATCAGTAGGATTCGGCTATCGATGGTAGATCGGACATCGTGTGCTCAAGGCTTTCCTTGTAGACCGGCATCTCGATCGTGATGTGCGGCAGATTGGAGTCCACCTCCTTGTTTGGTTCGGGCTTCGTCGCAGAATAGTAGCGCGAATTATCATGATATTGCGAGACAGGTCCAATTCTAGGTGCGGAACGCGATCAGCCTTGCATGCAGACAGGGTGAGGTAGAAAGTACTGCCTCACATCATGCCAATATTGCCCACAATTTGATTACAAAAGAACTGGGCGAATGAGCGCGGATCAAACCGTGACGCGAGCGTACTCACGATAGAGACACAGAACGATAGTGGCGCAGTGACAAGAAGCGCGAACCGAATCCATTGTCCGTCTAGAAGCGACTCCTGCAGGAGCATGCTAACACCGCAACCAATGAAGACTAGAACAGGCTCGTGTCAGCCTGACCACGGCAGATCAAACATGGGCTTACAAATGGCTATAGCACAACCAAGACCGTTGTAAAACGGTGCAATGAGTCTTGTTTGGCGCTTGTTTGGCGCCACTGATTCCATATCCTTTGGGTGATCGGGACGCGTCGAGCGCCAGCTGAACAACTTCCATATCGATTTTCCATTCGCGCCTCGGTCAGGATGCGCATTGTCAAGGGGAGTGGTGGGGTCCGAAGATACCTCCTTTGACTTCTCTGCAAGATTGTCGTCGGACGGGGCGTTGAAAGATGACAGCTCCGAGGAAGGGACAGAGATGGTGCCTCGTTCCCTCCAAACGAGTTTGATCAGCCTCGCTTCAAAGTCCCGGCATAACGGAATAATTCCATCGAGGTCGTCGGACCACAGGATAAGCACACGCTCGTCACGCTGTGAGTATATGCATGTGAACGACGACACCATTACGTCAGAATAATATCGATGAAGGCCAGCAAGAAGGAAGGCTTACAATGAACGCGCCACACTGCTCCTTCTCCGCGGTCGGCAGCGTAGTCATCGAATCAAGTATTTGAATGCGCGTATTTTGATCGACATAAATCGCCGTCGCATCGTCAGATCTACAGTGGCAATAGGCGACAGGAATGAGCCCTCTGGAGCGCAAACAATCAGGGATGGGAAACCTACACTGTTGCCAGGGCGGCATGAACTGCAGCGCTGCGCACCTTGACGGCGACGACGGGATTCAGCACGCGAATTGCTACCTCGAACGGTGCGAGGAAAGGGTTTTCGTAAGGGAACACCCGGAAGTGACCCGGCTCGACCCGTATACAGACCCCCGCAGAAATGTTTTCTTCTGATGGTTTGAACCAAGCATCACCCTGGGTCTGCCGACGTTTAGCCTGAACGGCGACTACGGCAATAAAGAGGAGCACCTACCCTCTTGAATATGTGGTGGAGGATGGCATCGTATGCATCGTAGTCCATAGCCATGTTGGAATCGGGAAGGGATATCAGGGTAGGGGTAATCAAAGCCTCTGATATTTTCCAGAGGAGATGGGCCAAGGGGATGCGACTCGTGGCATGTCAGGTGCAAGGTATAAGTAAGCACACTCTACAAGCAGAGACAGCATGATTCGGCGGCAGTAGTGATAACCCAATTCTGGAAAAAAGTTGGCGAGGGGCATCGTAGTGAGGTCAGCGCGGCGGAGGGGTGAACGAACCGAGATTGCAATGTGTACTTCTGACATTAATTGCGATAAATCGGTGAAAATGTCAGATGCGAACAGGAACCGGTTGGATAAGACAGGGCAGAAGAAGGTCTGAAGGAAATTAGTCGAGTTCTGATATGGATGTGACCACCCTATGGATGACATATGTGATCAGATGCACACTGGGACGGCAAAGTCACTGCCCCGGTAGCGGGTATTCGTGAGAGGATCTGTGAATTGATATCGGGGGTAGGATACCGCATGGGGGGGTAATGTTGCTCAAATCAAGTTTGAGCAGAGAGTGCCTGATCAACGATATTTTGGGACACTATAGTTGTCGGATAGTGTGACCGTGCACAGGAATCACGAGAGGATTGAGGCGATAATCTGTGACCAAGGACGGAATGGCGGCTCGAGGATTGCAGCATGTATAAGCCCCTCCTTTACAAGGTTTCGACTAAGTTGGGACAAGTGAGTCCCCCGGATGCAGCCATGCCATATAGACATGTCTGTGGTGCTTCCTGAAGGGGTGTGTAACCATGATGCGATGCCCACGACTTCATGTACCATTCTCGAGGTCAACTCCGAGGCAGCATTGCCGAGTTTGGTGGTAATGGTCACCCCTGTGGACAGAACTGTCAGAGCCTACGAAGCGATGTGAACAAATCAAGATTGAAAGCGGAATGAGCAGTAACACGGCATGGGATGTGAGGGGAGAATTCATACTAGCGCCCGTGACGCTGCACGGGTTTGACCAAACCAACTACAACAATATCGATTTTCAAGGTTCCTCCGTGCTTTCAAGTTTGGAACGATTCGAGAAGGACCACCAACGGTGGTAGTCCAACTTCTGCCTTGACCTACGCCACAATGCGATGAACTCAATCGACGCACCGCTTGAGCGTTGTCCCGTTCTCGGATCGTTTTGGAAGGTAGCTCCAATGCCGCAAGAACAGGCTTGTGGGACCTTGTCGACGATCAATCAGACGACTTGAAATCCAAATTCGATGATCCGAATCGATGTGTTCTGTCAGGCTGCGTAACCCTCAGTGACTCAAGCACAACGTTGACAGTTGTACCACAGGTGGCGTTTACCGTCATCGTATGCATCCATGACACCACAGGGTGGCCAAAGTGCATTTCATCGATCACGCGTACAACGGGATGTATCAAGAACGGAAATGTGCAACAAAAACAGGGTACGACTTATCTTTTGATTGTGTCTTGGCATATGCGATATCGTACGTGATTACTCTACTCTTGCAAAGTTTGCTACCAGGATGTCAAATGTGGGATATATCCCCTGACAACCAACTGTCAAAGCGGGCGAGATTTAGCGGACCAACGTGAAGAACTCAAGCCCTGCATCAAGGGCATCGGCGTGCCTGCAAGTAGGCCATTCTGTATCAAGAGAAATTACCGTCATTTGGGGTACTCCACCCTGGATGGGTTGGAAAAAGGAGAGTATTGTCTTTGATACCAGGGTGCTGAGAAGCACACATTTCAGGTGCTAGCTCATCTGGGTGTGTATCCTGCATTATCGTATGGTAAGACTCGATGTCCGATGCCCCTTTGTGATCTCTTCTATCAGAATGAAACTGCCCTTTCAAGTCGTCCTGGCAGCCTTTATTGTAAATCATGCTGCTTTTTGCATCAGCAGTCGTAAACTGCTCCTGCCATTCTTTTGTTGCATCATCCTGACATTGAATTCGGATGGTGATACGGTTTCTTGTCACCGAGATCTTGCGTGGTTCCTTTCCCCCGATTTACATGACAGATGGCCTGGTGTGCTGACTTGCATCTTTCATTATCCATTTGTAATTATACTCACCCCAATAGATAGGTCAATGTATTACCCTGATTCGTTACGAACGTATTCCTTGCCTGATAAAGGCAACCTATCGCACACACCCCCTCCAGTGGGAGATCTGAGAATCCAGATAACCCTGCGTGCGGGTGGAAGAAGTCGCCTGGCCCAGAATGCGACGCCGCGATTGAAAGGCCCGTATGCGGATCAGTGGAGCTGGCGGAGATGTGGTTGGAAATCGCCAAGGATAGGTGCAACAGGGCGATGGCTATGAACGGGTTAGCGTGTTTAGAACGTCACGCGTCACAGACCAGTCAAGTGTGGAATGATGTATGTGTAATGTTCTGGAAACCTCCATCAATTGTCAGGTCCAGACGCGCTTTTCCACATTAGGAAATATCCGGGATGCATGGAAATTGAATGACCGAGTCCGAATAATCTCCGCGGGATCTCAGATCCACAATTTGCCCTCAAAAATGCAAATCGGTCGCAGTGCCTTTCCCGGGCCACCGCCCGCTCCATATCCAGATTAGGAAATCGTGACCCCCCCATGCATGCACCTTTAATATGATGATATCATTCTCATCGATTGCATGGTCATGACTTCCGCTCAGTCACCCTCCATCATCCTGGAGGAGCGTCGCCCCGCAACATCACCTAGCACGTCCCGCCCCTCCACCGCTAACACCAACCCCTTCTCCACACCCTCCATCAGGAGCACAGACCTCTTTCCCCCACTCCTCCTCGAACACGATTCCATCCCCCGCCAGGTCGCGATCGCACCTCTGCCTGATGTCCCCCGCACGTCCTACTATGGCAGCCGTGTGTCCACCCTCCCAAGTCGCGTCTCGTCTGGCATTCGCATCCGCGAGGGTTTCGCCGCGCCCCCCTCCAGGCCGCTCACAGCCAACTCCATCGTGCCCTCCATTTCACATAGAAAGGCGCTGCGCATGCGCTCCACCCTCCTTGACGATCCTAGTACCATAGACAAGCCATGGATCAAAAACAAGGACCCGCATGCACGTGTTGCGTATTTCCTCACCTACGGCGTCGCATTCCTTGGCATCGCTGCCTCTGCCATCCGCTGCTATTTTGGATACAAGAGCGTCCCTGTCCTCTCTGGAAATCTGTGTATGGTCCTTGACGAAGAATTCGACACCGACACAAATACCGTCTTCGGGTCGGGCGGAAACTGGCTCCGTGAGATCGAACTCGGAGGGTTCGGGTAACTAATCTCTAATGGTCCGGTGTCAAATCGTGGTCTCACCTCTCATTTTGCACTAGTAACGGGGAGTTTGAAATGACCACTTCATCATCGAACAATTCCTACGTTCAGAACGGGTACCTCTATATTACACCAACCTTGACGTCAGATGCTATTGGAATGGGAAACGTGTTAAATGGTTACACCTATAACCTCACTGACTGCACTTACAATGTCACGAACCCGGAAGCTCTCCCTGGCGGAGGCAACAGTTCTACTGTTGATCTCACAGCGTACTATCAAACATGCGGCACCGTTAGCAATACCACCATAGGGACGGTCATAAATCCAGTCCAGAGTGCACGCATCAGCACCAGGAATAGCGCTAGCATCCGCTATGGCCGAGTCGAAGTCAGTGCCAAGCTTCCGAAAGGGTGAGCGACCTTGTTTCTATCAAGATGGCTCACACTGACTAACATCATCCTGGTAGTGACTGGGTAGGTTGAAAGGAAACCAATGAATTCATTCTCACCATATTTCGTAGCTCTGGCCCGCTATCTGGATGCTTCCCGTCAATAACACCTATGGACCCTGGCCAGTCAGCGGTGAAATCGACATCATGGAATCCCGTGGCAATGGTCGTTCGTATCCTGACCAGTAAAACACCTTCCTTCTTCGTCGCCATTCCAAATACTGACAGAAGACGGTAGAGGAATCGACTACGTCCGCGGCTCGCTCAATTGGGGACCATTGTCGTTCCTGAACGCCTTCTACAAGACTTTTGGTTGGTGGACGCAACGCAGAACCGATTACGGTGAAGCCTTCCACACCTATGTCCTCGAATGGGACTCGAGTTTCCTGTAAGACCTTTGCCCCTTTGTCTGCTATTGTGGATTTTTTGCGAAGATTGATGCTGAGGTCATGTCATTCTCAAGGCGGATCTATGTCGACTCGAGGCTCAGTTACATGCTCGAAGTCACCTTTAATGAACCCTTCTTTACCCGGGGGGACTTTCCAGCCGTCGTCGAAAACGGGACCACGCCAATCGTGTTGCAGAATCCGTGGGTGAACGGAACGAATGCGACACCATTCGACCAACGTGGGTTTTTCCTCAGTTTGGAAGAACTTACCAATGACTGTTTCTTTTCCAGCCTTTTATCTGATCTTGGATCTCGCTGTCGGTGGTACGAATGGGTGGTTTCCGGACAACGTTGGTGGAAAGCCGTGGTTGGACGGATCCAAGACTGCCATGCGCGACTTTGTCAACGCCAAAGACCAGTGGTACCCTACCTGGGGCTCCGACGGGGAGAGCGCGTCGTTCATCATGTGCGTCTGTTTCATATTTTCTCGATCGATGTTCATTGCGCCCTCCTTCTCTAGCGACTATGTTAAGATGTGGCAACTGTGTTGAGCATGGAGCGCTTGCATGTATTCCCACGGACTGACTCTTTGAGATTAATTTATACTTGGACGATACGGACCTGGCGCAAACCTATTGTTTTCCATAAACCTTGGACGTTTTACTATTCATTGTGCGTACAATACCAGCTTGTTCATGGACGTATAGTAGCCTAGAATGGAGGTGCGGACTCCGAAGCGTCATACTCAGCATGTACAGGCCTTCACAGAGTCAAATGGTATCTCTGGACAGTCCCAGATGAGCGCAAAACGCATTGTATGTGGTGGTTGCGTCGGCCAGCCCTGGGAAAAAGCGTGGCCTTATAGATGACCTTCTTCCGCCAACTGTTCACAACCCGATCTCATGATTCTGCTCTACAATCCGCTGTGTTAGTCGCCCTTAAGTATCTGTAAAGCGCGTTCAGCCCATTAGGTTCCGATTTCGTTCTCGCTCTGCTCCGTTTGAAACGCAAGCACCCTATCGTGTTAGAACTTTTATTTTCTCATACTTCTTCACGTTTTAGACCATGACGTCGCACCTTGCCTCATTGGATGACACTCAGAAGCTCCATGCTGCAGGTCCCCGTCGGAAAGGCGAAAAGAATCTGATGAATATCTACCTCTCTTCATATGCTCCCTCTCGGCTCTCCTTCGCGCGCCTGTCTTCGTTCTGAGAGGCAAACCTGCAACGCTTCTGGAACACCGAATATGATCTCATTTGCGGCCGTCTGCCAGGCACATCCAAGTGCTGATACAAACCTAGGCCAGCTCCCGAGGTAAAACACGAAAGACAAAGGATACGCAAAGAGACGAACATGCCTTCCCAACGTGACATTCGAGTCCGTCAGTGGGGGTGTAGCATCCTTCGAAGGCGTCATGCAGGCATTCAGAGAACACCACTGGGTCCCATGTCGCCTGTCACGGCGCACAGCATGCAACAAAGCCCTTTGATTCGTGGTTCGTGATGCGAGACGGGAAGCTCACGCTGATGCGGATCATTCAAGAACGCTACACGAGTTTCGAGTTCGCGTTCCTCTCGGTAAGCCATACCGCGGTCGGGGACGTGTCAATGCCGGACGAGGTGCCCCATCTCGCAGCTGGGATGCAGTTTGCGGGGTTCAATGGGGTGAATGGGACGTTGTGGAGGGTGAATGATTCAATTACGCACCAGGTAGTCACTCGGTTTTACAAGGAAATGTTCAATCGCCGGATAATCGATTGTTGTTGGAGAAGTGGATCCTGGTTGTGCATATCGCAATTTGAGTTCTTCAATCGAAGTAGTCTCTTCCCGACGTTGAGGCATAGTGATGTTATCCTTTGCAGATATGATTCTAGTCTGATTTTTTATTATATATGTCAGCGAAAAGAAAACCTCTGCATGGGTTCCTTTTGTAGGATACAGGTTGGCGCGTGGTTCTTGAACAGTGGTCGATTTCGTACTGAAACTAAATGATGTTGAATGCGTATCTGTAAAAATTTATAGAGACAATGTCTCCAAACATGGGATGCGAGAAAAGGGCAATGGTCACTCAAGGGTGAGGAGGGAATTTGGCTGCTTGATGCTCGCGGCGGGAGGTAGCACCAGATCTGATGGATCCAAGTCACACTTGACCACAACGACGCGACAGACCTCGAGATTGTTCGCCGTTAGCTTGGGAAGTCTTCATTCGTAAATCAACTCAGGTATCGGATAGGACTGTATGTAAATCAGTGTCGCTGCGACGATCAAAAAGTGAAGGGCGATGACAGAGTGGATCGGATGTTCAACTCTGCCGCCGAAAGAAGCCCATTGTTGTCTGGTTCACGTAGATGTCCATGACTGTAGGCGACGTTAGGGTTGGTCTTCAATGCGTCCAGCCTGAGCGTCTTTCGCAACGCTGCATCCACATACAGCGATAACGGTTAATCCTCAAAAGCTGGTACTCGCTCCCGCTGGCCACATGGTTATTGTTTGCATGCGCACGATCTTGGAGCCCTTGGATGGTCCATCATAGGATATGCAAGGACAACAACACAATTAGTCTCTTTCCAGATTCAGGGTGAAGAAACAGTGCGCACTGCCTCGACGTCTAGCAGCATCACAGCTATCCAAATAACGATCAAAGTCAGGTAATCCAAGTACATACTTTTCTCCTCACTCGCGATGTGCATGCTCACCATCCTGGTCGGTATAGACATCCTCATACAAAATTGGATTCAAGAATGCAGATCTAAACGTTTGAGTCCCATTAAATCGTCCGGTCCCTGGAAATGCGCCGTCGATTCAGAATAATCATAAAGCGCTACTTGGCCTTGCGCGTGCGAAATTACACACCCTTGCAGTAGCAAGTATTGTATAAACACTCGCCTAGTGTTGTCGTGTTGACGAAGAGGACTGGCGTGAGTCTCATGAGTGACGCTGGATGTACTTAGGGGTAATGTGACTGTGACATAAGAGTGACACATCAAGCGTCACGTGCGTTCTATATTTTTCCGTACCGCGGAAAGTTTTCAGTTGCAACACACTTGTTCCGTCTCTCTTCGTTCGTGTTTTCCCTTTCCCTCGTCTCCTCCCTACTACAAAAAACTACGATGCACGCCATCTCGTCTTCGTCCTCCAGGGCAGCCCGTAGGGCAGCTGCAAAAGCCGCACGGCCTGTTCTGGCCCGTGGCGCTCACAAGGAGCTCAAATTCTCCAACGAGGGACGGGCGAGCATACTCAAGGGTGTCGACGTCCTTGCCAATGCTGTTGGTGTCACCCTAGGTCCCAAGGGTAGGCCTCTTGCCTGCGCCTTAACATATCCTGATTCACCACGTCGTTTAGGTCGCAGCGTCATTATTGAACAGTCCTTTGGCAGTCCCAAAATCACCAAGGGTAAGTCCTTGTTCTCGTGCCGTGCATCGTGATGCATTAAGTAGTCTATCTACAGACGGTGTCACGGTCGCCAAGTCGATTTCGCTCAAGGACAAGTTTGAGAACCTCGGCGCTCGGTAGGTTGTCTTTTGCAGCTGTGATTTCCGCGCTCACACCATCCAGTCTCATTCAAGACGTTGCCCAAAAGACGAATGAAATTGCGGGTGACGGGACGACGACTGCGACGGTTTTGGCGCGTGCCATTTACTCGGAGGGCGTCAAGAATGTTGCTGCGGGATGCAACCCTATGGACCTCCGTCGGGGGTCCCAAGCGGCTGTTGACCGTGTAGTCGACTTTTTGGCCGTGAATGCCAAGAAGGTGACGACGACGGCAGAGATTGCCCAGGTCGCGACCATCTCGGCCAATGGTGACACGCACGTCGGCAATCTGATTGCCCAAGCGATGGAAAAAGTTGGAAAGGAGGGTGTCATCACTGTCAAGGAGGGCCGCACGATTGAAGATGAGATTGAGATTACGGAGGGCATGCGCTTTGACCGTGGGTTTATCAGCCCATACTTTATCACGGACGTCAAGACGCAAAAGGTCGAGTTTGAGAAGCCACTCATTTTGTTGAGCGAGAAGAAGATTTCGGTCTTGCAAGACATTCTTCCTTCGTTGGAGGCCGCTGCGCAATCGCGTCGTCCTCTGGTGATTATTGCTGAAGACATTGATGGAGAGGCGTTGGCTGCTTGTATCCTCAACAAGCTGCGCGGTCAATTGCAGGTTGTTGCCGTCAAGGCACCTGGCTTTGGTGACAACCGCAAGTCGATTCTTGGCGACCTTGCCATCCTCACTGGTGGTACTGTCTTTACGGACGACCTCGACATCAAACTCGAGAAGGCGACTCCCGATTTACTTGGGTCTACGGGTTCTATTACGATCACCAAAGAGGATACAATCGTTCTCAACGGGGACGGTGGCAAGGCTGCCATCCAGGCACGCTGCGAACAGATCCGTGCTCTTCTCGTGGACCCCTCGACGAGCGAGTATGACAAGACGAAATTGCAAGAGCGTCTGGCCAAGTTGAGCGGTGGTGTCGCCGTCATCAAGGTCGGTGGCAGTAGCGAGGTCGAGGTCGGTGAGAAGAAGGACCGTTATGACGATGCGCTGAACGCGACACGGGCTGCCGTCGAGGAGGGTATCCTTCCTGGTGGTGGTGTTGCGCTTCTCAAGGCGTCGCTGGCACTGACGACCAGTGCGCCGAGCTCGACGAGCCTGCCATCGAATCCGAATGCCACGGTCGTTCCCACAACCAACTTTGACCAGGATCTGGGAGTAAACATTATCCGCCGTGCGCTGACGCACCCTGCGCGTACTATTTTGACGAACGCAGGTGAGGAGGCTTCGGTGATTGTGGGGACGCTTTTGGAAAAGTATGGCGGTTCGGACGCGTTTGCGATGGGATATGATGCAAGCAAGGGCGAGTATGTGGACATGATCAAGGCTGGTATTGTGGATCCACTCAAGGTTGTGCGGACTGCGCTCGTGGACGCATCTGGCGTAGCGAGTTTGTTGACGACGAGCGAAGCGTGCGTGGTTGATGCGGAAGAAGAGAAGCCTGCTGGACCACCTGGTATGGGTGGTATGGGTGGCATGGGCGGGTTTTAGGCCCCTCCTCGCTTGACTGCTCGCGTCCGATGAATCATAATGTACTTGCTGACTAGTTTTTTACACATCAATAGCATCACCACTCACGTATTGGCAAGACGAATGCGGTGTTAGTGAGACAAAGTGTGAGACACGACGGAGATAATCGTGGATATCGCGGATATCCGAAGATTGATAAAGTTGTGTTTTGGGTCCGCCTCTTCGTCTCTTTCTCGCTTCATACACAAGACAATGGCGACCACAGATCCCAAGCAACAGCGACGCGAAAAATTCCAGGGGGTGTTTGAGAAACTGAGAGATGAACTCGTCGACTATCTCAAGGGCGAAAACATGCCGACCGAAGCCATCGAGTGGTACCGCCGCGTACGTCTCCCCCGTCCTCGCCCACGGTGATAACCTGACCCCGCGAACAGAACCTCGACTACAACGTGCCATGGGGCAAATTAAACCGAGGAATGAGCGTCGTCGACTCTGTCGAGATCCTGCGCGGCCGCGCGCTGACCGACGACGAGTACTTCAAGGCTGCGCTCCTGGGATGGTGCATCGAGCTCGTGAGCCCGTTCCATCGCGGCGCTGGGTGTCGCTAACTGTGAGCAGCTGCAAGCATTTTTCCTGGTCTCGGACGACATGATGGACCAGTCGATCACGCGGCGGGGGCAGCCGTGCTGGTACCGCGTCGATGGCGTCGCGTTGATCGCGGTCAATGATTCGTTCATGCTGGAAGCTGCGATTTATTATCTGCTCAAAAAGTATTTCCGGGCTGAACCCTACTATGTGCATTTGTTGGAGTTGTTCCACGAGGTGAGTAGCGTGGTGGTGTTTTGGGGGGATGCTGACGGTGGGGGGTAGACGACGTTTCAGACTGAGATGGGCCAGCTGGTGGATTTGATCACGGCCCCCGAGGATCACGTCGATCTCGGTAAATTCTCGCTGAAAAAGTGGGTGTTGTTATTGTATTCGCGAGAGTGTGCTGAGGTAGTTGCAGACACGCGTTCATCGTGCAGTACAAGACGGCGTATTATAGCTTTTATCTCTCTGTTGCGCTCGCGCTGCGGGTGTGTGGTGTGCCCGAGGCGTATGAGGTGCGTGGAGAGACCGTGCGGCCGTATGAGGTTGCGCTGTCGATTCTGCTTCGGATCGGGGAGTATTTCCAGATCCAGGATGATTTCCTGGACTATGCTGGCACGCCTGAGCAGATTGGCAAGGTTGGGACGGACATTGTGGACAACAAGTGTTCGTGGTGTGTGAACGTGGCGTTGGAGGTGGTCACACCTGCGCAGCGGGCGGTGTTGGATGCGAATTATGGGCGCAAGGATTGGGACAAGGAGGCGAAAGTGAAGGAGGTGTATGATGCGATTGGACTGCGGGAGCGATACCAGGAATACGAAGAGCAAGTGAAGACGAAGCTGGATGCGCTCATCGCGGGCGTCCCAGAGCCCGAGGGCAACGTGTCGGGGGTGCTGAGACGGCAAGTGTTTACAGCATTCGTGAACAAGATTTACAAGCGTACAAAGTAGTGATGCGTGTTACATGTATAGATGCTTTTGGAATGTAGATATACAAAGTTAGAATTGTGATCCGTGTGTCATGGATAAGATGGCTGTGGCTGCCTCGGGGCCAAGGATGGCGAGGGCTTTGAGGTGCGAGCGGTAGGCGTCGCGTTTGGCTTTGCGGGCACGCTCTTCGGCTTCGGCCTCGTCTTCATTGGTGGAGGAGAGGTCGTGCAGGGGACCGATGGAGCTCTCGTCGGTTGAGGAAGAGGGGGGTGGATCACGGATCGGAGGCGTATGAAAGAGGCGGATCCGTGTGGGCTTGACCTCCTCGTCGTCGCTGGACTCGCGCTGGATGAGCTGGAGAGGGCCGATGGACTCATATTTGCGCATGGGTGCGATCTCTGCCTGGGTGAGTGTGTGAATGCGGTGGAGTGTTGGGTCTGGTGGTGCAAAGGTGCATGACATTGTGCTATAAATATACTTTAGATGGATTTCCTAATCTGGACATGAATAGTAGTTGGCTTTGGCAGGACATGTCCTACATCAATCATACTGCGGAACGGACGAGGCAACGAAGCGCTCAAAGCGGGATGTGAACATGCATGTGTCGGAATTTATTCTTAGAACGCGTTTAGGCGCACGGTCCACTCCATGTGGCCTTCTTATACCTTCCGCTTTCCCACCATCGCCACGCACCTCTCCTTCTCTCCAATGCGTCTCCCGTCGTTCTTTACCTCTCCCTTAGCGTGCCTCCTCGCCCTCACCCTTGTCTCAGCCCAGAGTCATACCTCTGAGCAGAGCGAGTCCCAGATTACCGGTATGTCGTCTCTCTCGTAATAATTATATCTTTGTGTCAACCTCCCCGCTAGATCCAAACCAGGAATGTACAAAATACACCTATACACCCGTCGCAAAGGCCTTTGCAGCCGGTCAATTCCCACCTGTCTGGACCGTCGCGGATATCATCTCGGGAGATACCAACGCCCTCGCAAAGTACCAGAGCATCCAGTCTCAGATACCAAATATCTCCCCAAACGGCATGGCACCCGGCTCTTATACCGGTAACTGGTCAAATTGGACATACACAGCTGGCGATCCCAACTGTTGGTGGACCTGGGCTCAATGTACAAACCCGAAGCATCCTGGACTCCCACCCGATACCGCCGCCGTCCCAGAGGTACCCTTGCCTTTTGTGTCCATTGCATCCTACTCATACGCACCCCAGCCAAATACCCTCGGTTATGCCTTTGACGATGGTCCAAACTGTACCCACAATATCTTTTACGATTTCCTCAAGCAGAACAACCAGATAGCCAGTACGTCCCCATCTCTTTTGCTTTTACCCTTCTCATCCCTTTTAGCCATGTTTTACATTGGAAGTAACGTCGCCGATTGGCCTTTAGAAGCGCAGCGCGGCCTCGTAGACGGTCATGAAATTTGTGTTCGCGAGTATCCTTTTTGTCCCCCCTCACTACTCCCCGCTGACATCCTTACAGACACTTGGTCTCACCGTTACAGTCTGTGCCCTCTTCTTTCCCCTCTTTGTTTGTTCACCTCTGTTCAGTGACTGCCCTTAGCAACACACAAGCCTTTGCCGAATTCTATTACAGTACGTCTTGTCTATCTCCTTTTGTTCATCACTCATTCGTTGTAGCTGTATGCGCTTCCTCTCCTTTTCCCTTCGCTCCCTCACCCCTTGCAGATTGAAATAATCAAACTAGTCATCGGCCATACCGCCACATGCTGGCGGGTACGTTGTCGGTTGCTGACCACTCATGTATCCGCTCATCCTCCCTTAGCCTCCTTTTGGTGACGTCGACGACCGTATTCGCGCCATTGCTAACGCACTTGGTCTCCGCACCATCATTTGGAAGTATGATTCCAATGACTGGCGTGTCGGCACAAACAATATCACCGCCCAGGACGTCGACAACAACTATCAGGCCCTCATTCAACGCGCCCAAAATGGTACTTTTAGCAATGTAAAAATCTATTGTTTCTTTCCTGCACCACCCTGCTGAATACTTTGACTAGGGTGGTACTATCATGCTTACCCATGAGCTGAACAATTTTACCATGTCCGAGGCCGTCAAGTATTACCCCCAGCTCAAGTCGGCTTTTGCCCACCTTGTCCCCGTCGGTATTGCCCTCAACGTCACCACTCCCTATGTGGAGACCAACTACACCCAGCCCAACTTTTCTCAATGTTGGTTTGCTTTGTCTTTTACCCAATGACATCATTCACTTTTCCTCTCAGACATTGCTGGAACAACATCGCTCTCGAATGCCCTTCCCCTTCCCACTCAAACGGCTTCAAGTAATCAGTCAGGCTCTTCGCATTCCAACGCGGCAAGCCCCTCATTCAGGTCACTGAGTGGTCTTGTCGTAACGGGCGTGTCTGTGGGTTCCTTGTTGGGACTATTGCTGTGACCAAAGATGTTTGGCCTGTCACTTGATGTTTCCTTTAGACTTGTCACGACTGTACCGACGGTCATTTCTTGCATCGTTTTGGTCTAGCAGATGGACTTGTGTTGTTCCTTCCGATAGTATCGGCTTGTCTTTTCTAATGAACTCGGGACACTTAACCCACGCTTGAGCGCGTCTTTTTGCTTGTGTATCTGGAGATGACACGCACTTGACTTGGACGCATGTTGTGCATCGTAATGTCGTTCGTTGTACCTGACGAGCTGCCCCTTGGTCACCTTTAGACCTTGCCTTTTCCCAGAAGTTACAGTAACCTTGTTTTATCCAAGTATTATGCAATGATGACTTCTTGACATCACTGGTCACTTCATTAACAAAAAAGGGCAAGTGGATGGGCCTGCAGTATAGAGGCAACAAAAAAACCAGCCAGACAAAAGATAATGCAAAGGTCTAGAGCGTGTGTATTGGGCACGTTTTGCATTCGTTTTTCGATGGATATGTGAGTGTGTCAAAGGCTTCGGCTCCTGCGCATGGCGCAATGACAGTCATAACTCATCTCGGCTCTGCTGAGATCTTCAAGGGGTCTAGTGCGGGGACGCACGCGTATCTGGTATTGTGGGTGTCATGAAGACGAGTCCATTTGCGGGCAAGTTAACCGACAGGACCATTCTTCAGCAAGAGAATATGTAGTTCCAGCAATGTTATTGGTGCGATTACAGTAGAACTAGGCGACCACCAATGGCACAAAGTCGCTTACTCAAAGCGGGTAATGGTGTCATGGTCCTGCGGTCCTAGCATCTGTAAAGCGGTCGAAACAGACAGCGGGTTTCTATAGCTGTTCGTAAGTGCACAAACCTTCCTATTGGCTGATTCCTTTTTGACTACCGTCACAGAACTGTTCCTTGGGCCGCGCTAACCCGGTTCAAATGATTGATTAGTAGGTCCAGCTTTTGGTCCCGTGGTAGCCGAGGGTTTAGAACCAGTCCTAAACACTTTTTGTTCCTCTGAAGGCCGCCGCCCGCCCGCCCTCACTCCCTCCCTCAGGTCCTTTTCCCGGACGAGCGCATCCTGGGCCAAACTCTTTGCTTCTGCAACGCACAGACCGGTGATCTCTCTACTACGACATGCAGGTCGTACGCTGCCCTGTATTGGTGGAAACGCCAATCAACCGTCGATCCCCCTTTATTCGTTCGCTCTTGGCACGGCCTACTCAACGCATGTTTTGTTCCTGGGCGTCATTTCTCGCTCCAAAAGCGCAGGATGGCTCACGCGCATGCAGTCACGGATTTCAAGCAGCCATGCTGCACGTTTAGGCTACGTCGTTGCCTCGACTCCTCGGCTGAACGCCAGCATACGTCCCGTCGTGGCCGCATCAGGGCTGCGCGTACCAAGTGAGAGACGCGCTTGGGCACATTGGATGAATCACGATTTTGGGTAACTTGATCACGCTCTGCTCGCGTGGCACCACTGGTTTTCGGAACATGCCAATGAATATCGCACTCAGAAAGTCCCATCATATCAATCATTTGAACCGGGTTATTTGAGGAACAGGTCGTCGCTTAGGAAGGAATCAGCCAATAGGGAGGTTTGCTCACTTACGAACAGCTATAGAAACCCGCTGTCTATTTCGACCGCTTTACAGATATGATGCACCAATTTGTGCTAACTGTGTCACATCACTGTCTCCAGAAATAAAATCAGTGTCTATCATCCGCCTTGTGAGTTTTTTCCGTGCTACCTTGCCCATGCGTTGACATTTGCGGGGATCCAATAGGTTCGGTGATTTCGGGGAACCAGATGTCAAGTGTTGACGCTTGTGGCAAGTGGCACCACCATCCGTGGTTGTCGAAACAAGTAAACCATATGCATCTGAATGATGGTTCTATGGAACCATGTTTCTCGATGCTGATGGCATCCTCGGCTTCCGTCGAGATGGTGCATTATTCATGTGAGATCATGGAGTTTCCGGGGCTAGGATTATGCGCGTCAAGGTAGGTCGGAATATGGTAGAGCTGAAGCGACTGATCGGAGCGCGTGTGTAATTCTCGACCTCAACTTTGTGAAGACGTTGAATCTCTGTACATTGCAACCGAAGCGCGTCTCATACAAGTTAGTTTCAGCCTACGAAATAGAACCTTGATCAAGAAACAAAAGAACCATGCGTCAACCTGTATCATACAAAAGAAAACGCGTCAAGCACGATCCGCTCAGCACTCTCGCTGATACTGATGTCAGCATATCATATCTGCAGAAGATAACATCACCAATGTCGGGAAGAGAAGAAAAGTCAGGTACATCAATCGAAGAACTCAAATTCCGATATGCACGAATACGATCCGCTTCTCCAACGAGACTTCATTGGCAGTTTCTACCGCTGCGATGATGAGCGCCGCAGCCGCATGCTCGAAATCAACAACCGGGTGATTGAACATTTCCTTGTAAAACCGAGTGACCACCTGGTGCGCAGTCGAATCGTCCACTTTCCACAATGTCCCAATCACCCCATTGAACCCGGCAAACTGCATCCCAGCAGCGAGATGGAGCACCTCGTCCGGTGTCGACGCGTCCCCGACCGCGGTATGGCATGCAGAGAGGAATGCAAACTCGGAATTCGTGGAGCGTTCTTGGATGATCCGCATGAGCGTGAGCTTCCCGTCTCCAGGGCGAGTACAATATGTGAGCTTGCGAGCGTGATCGTTCAAACACGCTGAGGTGAAGGCTGCTGTTGTATACGGGAGCCCGTTCTGAACATTGGCATTGACCAGATGACGGGGTGATCCTCTCAGACTCCACGGTGGGCATGCAAGCTCGATTCGAAGCCGAGAGATCAGTTGGCCAGACCCTCCAAATTTGATGTCACGGAACTGTAAAGAGCATACCCAACAGGTTAGGTCAACCTGAAGCCAAGTCGCTCGCTGATCACATTCCCTACACACCCCTTCACTGAAATTCGGAAACATGAGCTGAAGTTGGGAACCAGAAAGCAGTAATAAAATGATAGTGTCCGAAAAAAAGTTCGACAGAGATGGATTTCTTGAAAAAGCCCAACCCATTTCGGACTGCACCCAGGACAGCCAGCTCTGCTACTCCATCAGATCCAGGTCCGCCATGCCATTGTCGAGAGGTTGTCTGGGGGAAAGAGGGCATCCTCTCCAGTAGAACCACAGTGTATCACAACTCGATCCGACTCGCATGGATCAAGGATGCCAGCTTTTGAGCATCCATATCTTCGTCTCTTGGAGTGAACTTGCACGGGAACGGGATAGGATGTCTGCAAAGTTATATCAGTGTGGAATTCACTTTTCATCGGAACCGTCACACACGTCGCAAGCCCTCCTGTCCACTTCACGTTCTCCGATCCCACCGTCTTCTCGATCTTGAACAATGTCAATATACAAACCATCGCAGACCACAGCGAGGCATCTGCAACGTGCCTCCCGGGGCTGCGAAGACTACGTGAGAGAGGCGTGCTCGAGCGCTTGCCAGAAATCACCTACCAGATTCGACGCCCGAACCCATATATCCATGGGATTTTGTCATCATTGAGTGTGCCATCCTGCAGCAGAAAGCGATCTGGCATGAAGACATCGGGCTTTGGATACTTATTTTCGTCGTGTGATATCGCCCTGCCATGCCATCACAATTGTATACGCATGCGAGTGTAAACTCCTACCAGAGATTTGCTAGAACCATCGCACCTGTGGAATGATTAGCTAGAACCGCAAATGTCAGGGCGGTCAGGGCGGGTCACCTTGTGGAATGTGCAACCCTTGATAGACGTCGTCTTCCGTCGCCGCATGAGGAGCTAGAGCACGTCAGAGGACCCAGTAATCAATGGCAGGCCTAAACACACCAAGGGGTGACACCGGATGCCACCTCATCGTCTCTCGCAAGACGGCATCTACATACGGCAACAACGTCCGGTCTTCGAAATCCGGTAGTCGTCGCCCTCCGACCACCTGTTTAATTTCTGCGTGGGCGCGATCTTGTACCTCTGAGTTGTTCATCATGAGATAGACAAAGACAATAATTGTGTAATTGGTCTGTCGTGCAAACGCCATATCATAATTATAGAGCTGGACACAGCACAGCACGACGCACCGTCTCGACGGAAGCTGAAATCATCATAAGCCTCAAGGAACGCGATAACACGGGTTGGAAATGCATCACCTCCATACAGCGTCCCAGCAGAATCCTTGATTGCATGCACGAGATCCTGGTTTGCGGTATCATCGTCCAAACAATAGCGAGTAATTGCATCTGCGACCATGGACGGCGCTGCATTCCCTTCCTCCTTGCATTCATCATCAGCCAAACATAACACACGTATGAATGATTTCGGAACATACTAGGCGTCGCTTGACCCATGCATATGGTGCGTTCAATGCCTCGGACGCCAGGCGTCGACACTCGGCAGCCTTGGACTTGAACCCCATTCCTGGAATCCATGCTGGCAGTGACTTGACTACACCACACATCCATTAAAACATGAGCAAGAGACACAAATTCGAAGCAAAAACACCCACGAAACGGAAATGCAGTGCACACTGCCGATAATTCAGGCGTAACGACAGTAAGAAAGATGTCACCAGCACGTTGCATCGAGTCCACGAAGGTTTCTTTTCCGTTTATATCGTATCCATATGTCACCGACATGACCACGGCTGCCGCGAACCTGTGCACGGCATAGCATAAGCATTATATGATGGGGGTTGGAAGCAAAATAAATGCGTGCGTAGTGAAATGCGCGTCATAGCGCATCGGGTCATCCAACAGATGGTTCAACATCTCGTATGCGCTCTGGAGCTGTTTATGATGGTAGGTCACCGCTGCTTCGGCGCGAAAGACTTGATGTAACAATCGTCGGTGCAACCTGAACCTTGGCCCGTATCGCGCGATAGTGGCCGTCCATTCCAAACCAAACCTTTTGCATTATTCCTCAGCCTGAAGAACGCCATGCGATAAACGAAACGTACAAGTCTGCGATGGAGAGCACAGGTCGATCAGAATACCTTTGGGAACGCCTTTCGAGCAATTCAATGGCGACTTGCTCCGAGTTCAATGTAACGATTTCCTGGTTCAAAATGCGCGTGTACACGATGTCACCTGTTTTACAGTTGCGTAAACGTTGTGTTAATACTTGAAGGAGGCATATATGATACCGTATGTCTTTGACCACGCAGTGTATGTGAGATATGGTGCGTCTCTGTTCACGCCGAGCACGTTTCCGAGAAAAGGAATGGGTGTCGGGCCAGGTGGGAGGGGGAGTCTACCGGGAGATGCTAGTGACCGAGTCTTCCTCAGCCTCCGTGCGACGGTCAGTAGCACGGCTACGACGATCCCAAACAGGGTCTGCACAATCATAGAGTGGCAGGTGTCTAAACCGAGGAAGAACCGGAAACTGAGAAGCCATAGCGTAACAGCGGGCGTTTAGTTCGTCTCCATATGGCTGAATCCAAGACCCTCGGAGACAGGCTTTGCATGCAAAACTCCAACGTCTCGCTCTCATTTTTGTCGCTGTTCACACACTGCCCTAGCCAATGCTGGGATGGTTCCAAGGACAAAGGCTGCTAACCAAGATGTGGTGGGAAGTTTTGCATCGTCACGATCAAAAGTGACGCGGCGCCCTTTAATCCTGCGACATTGGGCCAGGACGAAGACATTTCCGCAGCTGTTCAACGGGTTATCGGTCCTTTGTTTGCGATCCCGTGGCATCGGCTCAAGGGCGGATGTAGAGTATACAAGAAGAAAGGGATCATTTTCATCCCCTGGGCCAGTTGTTCAGGCTTACCTGCCAAGCCTGTGCCATACCCTACTCCGAGAGCCTTCATCAGGAAACCTCAGAGCACAAGTGCAACTTGGCACCATCATATCGAGACAATCTTCCTCAAATGATTCGATCTTGCTACACCATTATCTTTGATTGCACAGGTACATACTTTGATATCAGATGCTGTTGACATAACGCGCACCACTCGGTCGCAAACAAAAAAGTGCATCCCAGTAAATCCAACAAAAAGGAAGGAAGCGCATTGGTCATGAATCAGCACGGCTTGCGTAGATCAACGATGCAAGTTTTCGAGCATCCATTCCTTCGTCTCTTGGCAGGAAAGCACACGGGAACGGGAGTGGATGTCTACAAACACTGGTGAGTCGTTTTCTGAGTTGTTAAGAACAGCACGCACATCGTCACACCCTTCATCCATTCAATGTTCTCAGAGCCCTCTGTCTTTTCGATCCTGAACAACGTCAGTATGCACACCATCGCAGACCACAGCGATGCGTCCGCTACGTATCTCCCCGGGCTGTATGAATGAGCATCATGGCAGATTCACTGTGAACGGTCACGCAGGAATTACTAGTGTCCACGCACCAAATGCGACGTCCAAATCCAAACGTCCAGGAAACGGTGTCTCCGTTCAACGTACCATCATCCTGTAAAAACCGCTCTGGTATAAACGCTTCGGGGTTTGGATATTTCTTCTCGTTCTGCGACATCGCCCTGCAACACCCACCGTCACCATACGTGTACACATATACTCGATAACGAATGCTCTTACCAGAGATTGGCCAGGACGATCACACCTAGGCAGCTGGATCAGCCAGTGCCACTAGAACACAATGCTGCTCACCTTTTGGAATGTGGTACCCTCCATAAACGTCATCTTCGGTGGTGGCATGAGGAATGCCTACCATACATTAGCAGATCCGGAACACAAACGCCGGGATTGAACGCACCGAGGGGTGCCACTGGACGCCACCTCATCGTCTCGCGTAACACCGCATCGACATACGGCAACGATGCCCGATCCTCGAAATCTGGTAGTCGGTGCCCCCCGGTCACACTATCGATTTCTTCCTGGGCACGACGTTGGACCTCTGGGTGATTCATCATGAGATAGACAAACATGAAAAGTGTGGAACTGGTCTACGGTCCTCACGTCACTCCAAGATCTCAAAGGAGAAAACAGATAACACGAACTGTTTCGACGGTCGCTGGCATATAGTCAGCATCGAGCAATATAGATGATAGGAATGGTGATCACCTGAATAGAGTGTTCCTGCGGAATACTTGATCGCTTGAACGAGGCCGGGGTCCTTGGAATCGTCCTCCAAACGATATCGGACAATCGCGTCAGCCACCATCGACGGTGCAGCATTTCCTTCCTCCTTCAAGGGTATATTTCATGAGCCACACATACATATGATCCGTGATCTCAGGACGTACAAGACGTCGCTTGACCCACGCATACGGTGCGTTCAGGGCTTCATATGTCAGACGCCGACACTCGCTAGCCTTGGATTTGAAACCCATTCCTGGAACCCATGCCGGCAGTGCTTTGACTTCACAGTCATCCGTCAAAACACGCGCATGAGAATCCAGATTCGGATGGCAAACACCCACGGAACGGAAACGCGGCGCACACCGCGGATATTTCGGGGGTACCTACGCGGAAAAAGATGTCACCGGCACGTTGCATCGACGTCCCCCATGGCTCTTCGTCCTTCACATCGTACCCGTACGTCACCGCCATGACCGCAGTTGCCGAGAATCTGTGCACAGTAAGTAGCGCGCTCTCATATGGTCTGACAAGTAATTCTAAGACACACGTAAAGAAATGCGCCGCGTAACGCGTCGGGTTGTCCAAGAGCTGAGTCAACATTTCGTACGCATCCTGCAGTTGCTTTGGACGGTAAGTCAGCGCTGCGTGGGCGTTGAAGACTT
>JBBPNZ010000197.1:0-29570 GCA_038091195.1 Phylloporus rhodoxanthus | reverse complement strand
TACTGATGGATAGTTGACCTGCGTTTCTGTTCGTGTATGAGTAGTATGCATCATTCTATCGTTTTGTCCACTTCTTCCTGCTCGTTACTCGCCATTGGCTTCAAGAACAGTGGCATATGATATGATAAGATAAACTGTAATGGGTCACATGAACATCTCATGATCTTATCGTCACCCGATTTCCTAGCTGGATTGCCCACATCTTTCTACCATGCAAGTCACTTTAGAACAAGCGCGCGATATCATAAACGCCAGCAATGGGAACAAAACTGCACACATTGCTTCACTTTCCGAGGTCAAGAGCACCGGTTACAGGTGTGCATTCGAGACACATTTACCGTATGATTGAGCACGAACTTTTATCTCAACAGCTACACGGGATCCTGGAGATTATACCACATCGCCTTGTCTGACTCTGGCAAGTCATATCTCCTGTTGGTCTCGCCACTCGCTCCCGGTCATCCACTGTCAGGGCCTCCCAGGCCAATCACACTCCCTGCCCTCTCCATCCTGCTCACCAAGATTCTCGATACCACTACAGTGCCCGTTCCACGACCCGTGGCTCACGATGTCGAGGGGAATTGGCCTTTTAGCTGGTTACTACTCCGTGTTCCCAGCTCATCTCAGACCTATCCGCCAATGTCTCTGGCATCCGTCCGCGCAAAACTCTCAGATGGACAGCTTGCTCGCATTCAACTACAACTAGGTGTATATCTTTGCGCACTCCATGGCATCACAAACGACTCGTTCGGTATACCAGTGGACAAACCGCCAGAGCCCCCATCTATGCCCTCGTTTGCCGAACTATTGGCTGCAAGCCAAACCGGCGAGGAGGGTTATGGAGAAGACATGATACCATACAGCTGGCAAGACACCTTTGTTCTGCAATTGGAGGAACTTTTAGAATATATGTGCGGGGACGCAGAGGCTCGCCAAACTGCACCATCTGGCCGCTTGAACATTGATGTAAATGAATTGCGACGCTCTCTGACTCGCGCAATCGGGTCGTTCCTCTTTGATGATGTGGACACGCCAAGCCTCGTGTGGGTCACAGGAAACGAAGAGGATGTTATCATGTCCCTAAAACCAGGAACGGAGGGTAGTGATGGCGCAACGTATACAGAAGCGGACATCGCATATATTCTCCCGACGTTCGCGCATGCGCTCTGGGGAGATCCACTTATGGAGGCGTTGTTCCTGCCACCGGGACCAACCAAGGCCATGAACGAAGGGTACTTTGGTGAGGACGAACATGGTACACTGTTCTTGTTTTCCCGTCACAAGACAAAGGGGGTGTGGTATACGCTGTACCTAGCATTGATCGTCTTGGCAGAGGAGATGTCAGACGGAGAAACGACGCGGAAGACTGATAGAGAAACAATACGATGGGCCAGGAACATCTTACCCGAGTGCATAGAGATCCTGAAGGATGCACCCTGTTATTAGAACTCTGACATACATGTCACTTGGCATCATACTTACCAATCAGCGAGCTCTAGTTGTGACTTTCGGTGGGTGTCGCCTCGACGGCTGCGGGAGTAGCAACGGGTGTTTGGCCATCATCACCTGCGAGTTCGCCCTCCACGACCTCCTCTTCATCACTACTCTGCCCCTCAACGTCTGCCATTTCGGGGGCGTCTTGATTTTCCGTATGTGCAGGTTGCTGGCGCGCTCGCGGATCCCACTCGAGTTCCTCTGGCTCGGGTTCCTCGACTTCGACGCGCTGCTTCCAGTCAAACTTGTCCCGTAGCATGAGGACGGCACGGACTGCACGCTCGACACGGCGATCGTGTGCACCTCTTATTTCCGCGCATTCACGAAGAACATCTTCGTATGTTACTCTCTGCCTCGAGCTTGCACCGAAGCCGGACACAGGCTGGATGTTCTGGCCCTCCAAAGTGTTTGTAGCAATTGCCCCGCGGGTGGCCATGCATTCGGCGAGACGACGAACGGCCGCGTTCTCCATGCGAAGCACGTCGGTTGTCTGCTGATTTCGCAGGAGTGGTATGAGGTCGTTGTCGAGCTGGTGGTCCGACATGACGAGACTAGGGTGGAGTGCTATGTTCTCATACGGGCTCTTTGTTGATTGTGAGTGCGTCGCAGATGGTGGTGAGCTGAGGGAGGAGTAAAAGCTATGTGTTTGTGACAAGATGACATTGTACTTGGACAAGATGTCTGGCCACGCGGGCATGGCTTGAAGTCCACCGGCATCGATGGTGCGCTGCAACGCCTGTATGGACTCGATGATCTGACTGGCTTTGAAGCGGAGAGATTCGAGCTGGGCGACGGGGAGCGTGCTCGGGTTGAAGTCGAGCTGGGCCATTGGTAACAGGGTCACAAATCGTGACAGATGTTAAGCGTGACAGCATTCAAACCTCCTCTTTCCCAAGGTCTGTTCAGAATGATTTGGTCCATCCTCGCTGGGCGCATCCCGCTTGCCGCGATAGCCTCCGTCGCTGCCCGCACAATTTATACACCACCTTTCTCCGCGGTCGCGCGTCGCACCCTCTTCGCGACCTCTCAGCTCAACTTCCCGGCCGCCAAAACGTCGGGAAAGAACACTCGTCAGACCACTGAAAAGAAGGCTAGCAAGGGTGACCCCGCCGCCTCTCCCAAGAGGGGAAGACCACCCAAAAATCCAGCTGAACATGAGAAGAAGCAAGTAAAACCGAAAAGTACGTCTGTATTCACCATGCTCGGCGAAGCTCATTGCTGTCTAGCTCGTATTCCGAAAAACCTCAAGCCTCCTAAGCTCGCACCTAGCCCTTACATCCTTTTCTACTCCTCTTTTCTAAAGTCTCAGCCCAAGGGTACCACAAGGCAAGAGGTTCAGTCACTTGCCAAGCGTGCCGCCGAAATTTGGCATGGCTACTCCATGGCTGAGAAGCAGGTATATATGGCCTCTTTCCCATTCCATGCCGTTCAACTATCCCTTCTCGTTTCCATAGCCATTCTATGACGAGCGCGAAGTTAGGAAGGCGCAAGCTAAGCAAGAGAGAGAAGAATTTTTCCGCAACACTTCCACATCTGATTTGAAGCAACTCAATGCAATTCGGAAAGCTCAGAACAAACCCAAGTATCATTCGACAAACAAGTCACCGACCGCCGTATCTCCATTCATCCGGTGCGTTCCTATTCTATAGATACTTGGAAAGCTTCTTTACGTGTTTCCTAGATTTGCCAACGAGTTTCGGAACGACCCAGATGCGCAGGCCCTCATCAGCGAAACATCTCCAGAAAAAAGGTACCAAGTTCGTGCCGTTATGGCAGCTGGAGAACGTTGGAGGTCCATGTCTCCGGAAGAAAAAGCGGTTCGTTCCCATTCGTGCATCATGAAATATATCATCCTAATTGAACAAATAGCCCTACTTTGAGAGATTCAGGAAGGAGAAGGAAGAGCTGAAAGCTGAAGCACACTAATTCATGGTTTTAGCATATTGTCGCACATATTTTTCATCGAGACATGCGTGTACGCGGTCCCTTTTTATTTCTTTGCCCTGCCTGTGGCATTCTACGGTACTTCTGATGTGATGAATTGTTACAGTGATCCCAATAATGCCTCCGTGTCATTTCATCCTGTCTTAGGACACCCATCAAACCCAATGTATACCTTTATCGTCGACAAATGGCTGCATATAGTCGGAGGTTGTGTCAGCATGAGTGCAATTTTTTCCAGCTTGTAGCCTGCGAGCAAGGATCTTGTTACGCCATAATCTATATTCATCCAGGTGAGTAAGCATTCCGGTTCTTTTTTCGAATAAAAAAGAAAACACGTCCCAGCACAGGAAATATCTCTCATGATCACGGTTATGTCCTGCACGCCTGATAGTGATCGATCTCGGCCATTCCTAATGTTTACATCGGCAGCTGTTGATTTTGATATTGCGGCAAGTTACTCGAGGGTGGAATTGAGTGAGCGGGGAGTTTATACTGTGTGAGTCTTCTGCATACATCGCCCTTTACCGTGGGTTCACTTTACAAAAGCTCTTTGGTTCGCGCAATATGGATTCCTGTTTTCGCGCGTCCTCCAGTGAGATCCTCAGCATACCGTGCTTGAGTTATCGTGACATGTGAATCGTAGACCTTGTTCCACTTCTACACTGATGTTTCGTGTCGGATAATAACAGGTCCGAGACCCATAGAAGAAACCAGAAAAGTGGGGAGGAAGCTATTTAACTTCCATATCATACGAATCCGCAGGAATTCCCGCATAAACGTATAGCCAACACAACGCTTTCAGCTGGTGGCTATGCCAACATTACAGCGCCGACCACTCCCGATTTGCTGCAACGACCTGAAACTAGTCGTTTATCATCAACTTGACTCGGGTCGCGAATAGAAGCAACTACATAATGCAAAGGCGGGTTACTAATGTTTCCGACAGCGCTAAGTTAGTAACGTCTTCTGATCATCGGATCAATTTTCTCAGTGTGACTGAGATTTCAACGTGTTTTTCCTTTCATTTTTGTTAAAACGCACCGGGAAGAAGTGGTACGCTTCATGAAGGCTCTGCTCCAGTTTCAACTTTCAAGCACCGCGCCAGCAACATGAGGGGCGGCCGAGTTGCCGTGTCCCAAAACCAAAGCCAGCTCCGATTAACATGGAAGCCCCTAAGTCAACTATGTTCCAGAATATGGGTGTATCAGCCTTCACTGCGTTTACAGTTGCTCTTGCCTTATTATCAACCACGAGGGCTGCTAACCCTTCGAATCTCACATTGCCCTCTGGCGCTGTGGTATGTTCTCTACTGAGACTCATGGGACGCCAACACTAAGATGTTCAGTACGTCAACCCCCTTAATTATAATGTCGTGGGTGCAAACTACACTCAATGGCGCACAAACAATTCCTTCGTCGGTTTCAATCCCACGAACACGACGCCCCCCATTATTCAAGTCTTTGACCCTTCCTTCCTCAATGTGACGGGTCCAAATGCCACTATCCGGCTTGTCTCGTCGCATCCAGGCTTTGCTTTCGCGCACGAAGCCCCAATCTACGTTTCCGACCTGAATGTCGTTTTTTTCTCCAGTAACAACGGTGGTCCTGGTGGATACAGTGGCTGGTACAACAACAGCGTCGTCTCAATGTTAAACATGACGGAGGTCGATAATGCCCTTGCCGCCACTTCCGGTGGAGTCAACGTACATGCCCAGACTGTACGCAATATCTCTTATACATGCCAAGAGGGGTTCGCTCATTGCTGTCTAGTTGAATCTTTCTGACGCTGCACAGATGGTCAATGGAGGCACGGGACCTTACAAGGGAAATCTTCTCTTTGTCGCTTCGGGACGCGCCCTTTTGCCTCCCTCGGTTGTGCTTGTGAATCCCATCCCGCCTTACAATACTACCGTGCTACTGGACAACTTTTATGGCAGGCAATTCAACTCATTGAACGATATTAAGATATTTCCTGGAACTGATATCATGTTCTTCACGGACCCCACGTTGGTTCTCCTCCGAACTGAGTGATTATCAAGGTTTATAGGCTTTTGTAGATATGGTTGGCTGGTGGGATACCGTCCAGAACCGATGTTGCCTTCCCAGGTGTATCGCTTTGATCCATCGACTGGGCAAGTCCAGGTTGTCGCTGATCAATTCGTGCATCCAAATGGTATCGCATTTACTCCCGATGGCAAAACTGCGTTCGTGTAAGCAGATTCTGCTACGTTCATTATGCTATGAAAAACGAACAGATTATACTCAGAACCGACTCCGGTGTAGCCAGCGGGCACTGGGGAATCAATCAGACCTATCCCGCTACAATGTAGGTTTCCTTGGACTCGTTTGCCCTCTTGCGTTGACTCCGCTGCAATAGCTACCAGTATGATGTAGATCCGGTCACACAGTCGTTTGCAAACCGTCGTGTCTTTGCATACAGCGACTCTGGCATCCCCGATGGCATCCAACTTGACACAAACGGTAACGTGTATTCAGGTTGTGGGGATGGAACGCACGTATGGAACTCTCAAGGCACCCTCATCGGAAAATTCCTTTTGAACAACTGGACCCCCGAGATGATTTTTACAAGCTCTGGCCTGCTTATCTTTCAGGAAGAATATTTGTATCTGGCCAACATCAAGGCGCAAGGTATCGACTTGACTGCGCAGTAGCTGCGAGGTCGAGACACCATTCAAACCATCGCGTCGATAAGAGGACGTACGTTAAGAAAACACAAAGATGTCATTTAATTTTTTCTGTATTATATTGTCGTAGATGACGACGTCAGGAATCGAAGGGTAGTGTATCAAGTCCTGTGGCAAAACGAAATGGCAGGTGTTGATCTTTGGTCTTGTCATCAAGTTGGGAAGTTTCACGCTGGCGAGCACGTCCCTCAAGCAGCATGTATTCCTGCCTTTCCACCATGCTTCAAACATCAAGAACTTGAGCCCGGGTCGCCGTAATATCAATCTCAAGCAGCTACCAGCGCGGAGACTTTGGTTTTTCTTTCGCACCTACTCCCAAATGTGAATGGGATCGAGGCACGACTCTAGTACCACGATAAGTGGAAGGGAGGCTGTTGTCGAGCAGATGATATGCAACACTCGGAGGGCGGCTCTCATGCGCACGCGGCACGATTGTCAGGTTTGTGTTGGATTGATCATCATGATGATGCTTCTATATGTAGCAGATGATGGTCATGGACGGTGTAGTTCCCCTTGACCTTTTTGCGAAGTCTGCGGCCCCTGAGCGTGCACGACATGGACTGAGCCGCAGCCCTACATCGCATTCCTCGGTTTGTTCGTTACCCAGCCTTGCTACTACGACGCTGCCCTACATTTTGCACCTTGGATCGCCGGATTTGACGAGACAAATTCCGCCTACGGTGCGTTTGTTCATGCTGCTAACCACCATTGCTTGTGTATGCTTTCCTCCGTAACATCTAAGTTGATTTCAGTAATGCTCGCTGACAGACTGTCTGAATGTCAAGGATGCGAAACAAGTGACTAGAGCAAGACAGCGGAACGTGCGAATAGATACTCTGATGTACATAGTCGATCAACACAATAGCATGGATTTTCGTTTTACAGGAGCGACAAGCATCACCGTCTCCATCACGCGAGACTCTCAACATCCTGGATCCGCTCTTCCATCTTTATCTCATCGCCCTGGTCCTTGTCCTCGTCCTGCATAACATCTGCGAATCGGATCGCGCTCCGAACAGCAACATGCCCGAAGTCTGACCCAAAGCCGAACGCTGTATCGATCCCCCGTACTTCGTGTGCGTAAAGCTCCCGCAAGTTCAGGATGAACCTCGGGATAATAGTAACAGGAGGTATTTGTTGTAGTCCCCCTGCCACCAGAAACAGCCATCCGTCCACTGTTGGGATTCCCGCGATAGTCAGCAAGGTAAAGAGTGCAGATAGAAGAATGCTGTTCATGATCATGCGTTATCAGCCTGGTACGAAGAGAGACCACGAAATGGAACGAGGACATACACAATAAAGTAGATCATGCCCTCCTTTGCAAGGCATTTCAGGTAGCAGTTCAGATGGAAACCCTTCGTCATCTTGTACACTTCAAGTGAATCCTTCACAAATCGAATAGCAGTCAAAAAGCACATCACTGCACCAAGGGCGATCGCAGCAACAAAAGGGAGATCTAAAAGCCAAGTCGGATCAAGGGAGTCTGGCCCTATACAAAATGAAAATTGGAGGATGTGGACAGTACCCACTATACCAACAGAGGAAGGTATTGTGTTAATTGCAAACAGTAAGGTTGTTTTGGCTTACTTTCTTCTGGACCAGAGGTCACTGAAATGCTGTCAAGAAGATAACGTGCAAAAAGCGAGATCATCTCTATGGCATACAATCCAAGAAGGGTTCCAAGAACAAGTCTGGATTGATTGTATAATGCCCACACACGAAGGATCATCACCACTGCATCCAACAATGTAATTCATTGTGCTGGAAATGAAGATGAAAACTCACACTCTGCAACACATGTGAAAAGCCAGAGGCTCCAAAAGACAAGAATGTTCAGCATTTCACCTTGGGGAAGGTAAACCTTGTGAGTGTAAATATCAAAATTGTACACTGATTTTACTCACATCTATTTACACAAAATCAGTCACTTGGATATGTTGATCAGCATAAAGATCAAGTGTGAACACATACATCTGCAGTAATCAAATTTGTAAGTATCTTCACAGATCACCCAAGAACAGAAAAATACTTTTTGGGGGCCATAAAGAAAAGAACTCCCAGCTATGTCAGTCAGGTCAGACCATCAAACTCAATCTTACAAAAATTTGGACACACTAAGGCAGACAAATCTATAGCATGAGTCAGGGATCAGCTGATATGCTGCAAGAGGTGTGTGCATACATGATATAAAATAGCCCAACATAACGAGCCTGACAATTAGCATGTTTCACCTCTAGTGACATAGACATGACGATTGGGCGTACCGTGACAAACAAGGTAGAAGTGAACCCCCAGGGCTTGTTCTGCAATCATATCTGAATATAGTATTGGTGCGAGAAAAGCAGAGTCTAACCCAAATGTATTCTATCTGAAACATTGTCAGCAATTGGTGAGTGTGAATGCGATTGTGAAGCCCACCTCCCTTGAGAACGTAAGGACTGTAAATATGTCTCGTTTGCCAACAAGTGAAGGTAAGACTGTAAGTATCACTTACTATAATCATACACGACAGCGGTCATGACCAAAACTAGAAGCAGTAAGCTTTATGGATGGGAAGCGAACAACAAGCATACGAGTCATGTAGTCGTTTATGATGATGTATTTGATAGATTGCTCGAGTTGGGAAGTCATGGGACAGGGAAAATACGTTGAGGAGGCGAAGCCAAGGGATGAGATGTTGGTCAAAGGTACAAGTAAGCCAATGCCGGTATACGACGCCATTCAATACCCAACGACTTCTCCCTCTTCTTTACCGCACGGCATGTCTCAGCGGCACTGCCTTTGCCACTGATCCTGGATCACGAAGCCGATCTGCACGACTTCCGTAAAAGCGTAAGTCAGTGTCTCTAGAATCTCTCGGTATCCCGCAGCAGAATGAGGTGGCACTTGACTCCTTGAGGAGGGCATGACCAATGATCTATGTAGTAAAGCACTTCGGTCCTTTGGGAATGCATCATACCTCTTATGTAATGAGTCTGCCAGCCCTGTGTCGCTTATCGATTCCGCTCTCAACGCTGGAAGGCGAGGAGCGATCTCACGGTGGTTGACTCCACCGTGGGGACCGCATGGCAGCGATCAAATGCCGACGAGCACCCCGAAAGGGCCTCTCCTGCTCGTGTCGCCTGTGGGAATGTACCAGGGGTAGCGGTAGCCCCCTGACGAGAGCTTTCGCAGGCGAGAAACCGCACCCTCCCGCTTCCTCTACCCACCTCTGCTCATACTGTAGACCACCGCCTTAGGGCAACGGTCGCCCGACCCTGATCCTCGGAGAGGGGTGCCCGACGGATGAGCAAGTGGTGCTCGACAGCCCGAGCGTCCCTCCTTGCACACCGACTAACGACCAGGACCCCTTCGGGGTCCCGGCGCCCCAAGCTGGCACTTGGTGCTACCCGAAACAAAAAGTTATGATGGTGGCGTAGTCTCGTCATTTTGGCAAGATAATATGGTTGGAATTGTGGAGGTAAGTACCTACCATTAATTCTAACTTGCTTTCTCCGCTGTGGACCTAGGAACAAAGTTTGACGTTCAAGAACTTCAAGAAGTTTGCAACACAACACATCACAGCATTAATCTGCCGGCTCCTGAGTTATGAAGGATGCTGCCGATATATTTACGCATTTTCGTGGAAACTGGGGTGAATCCTCAGAATATACATGGCTGATGCGGTTCTGTCGGACTCACCGATTAGGCCCGGAGTCCTGGGTTGTGGCGTCGAAGTCGTCACAGTACTGTATCTTTGTTACCGATCAGACTGCCGCCGGCCGGCCCAACCAGCGATTGTCAGTTATAGTTTTGTTCAATTCACATCCGTAAGTGAAGAACGCTGCGGATGCCTTTTTGCTGGTAGACTAGCAACGCGTCGCTGACGGCAAGTCTGGCATTCTCGGGCAGGTGAATATAGCTGGTTCAGGTAGTGTCGCGCACGACTTGGGATGATCCCGTGACGGCACCCTGTAGTAGCCATGGATAATCGCATATCTGCTCTTGACACGGAAGATCATACTGGTCGCCAGCACACCACGCTGCTGATATCTCATCTTTTGGCCAACAAACCCGGCTCTACAAGGTCATCCCTGATTGAAACGACCATGTTTTGATTTATTGAACAAGGATGCAGTTGATCTCACATGACGCGCCCTCTCAGCCTCCGCTGCAACATGTCCACCCTACTTCCGAGTCAGACTATCTTCTTCTTTGGAGCCACCGGTTACCTTGGCTCTCAGTTCTTAATATTGCTGAACGAGAAGCTCCCCCAGCTTCATGTTGCCGCCCTTCTTCGTAACGCCACCCCGCAGCGGAAGGAACAACTTCGAAAGGTGTACCAGAACATTAGCTTCGTCGAAGGGAGCCTTGACGCCGACGCCGTCATCCAAGAACACGTTGCAAAAGTCGACATAGTCATCAACTGTGCGAGTTCCGATCACGCCGCGAGCGTTCAGTGTACGTTTCAGTGCTTCATGATTCTTCTGACCGAAGCTTGCCCTGAGGGTAACTAGCCACCTCGCTGGATTGGAGAGGAACTCCAAAAACAATCCAGGAAAGCCTCCGCTCTATATCCGGTTGTGGTATTGTCAGTGACAACGTGAGAGGTGAACCTGTCAAGTATGTCAAGGAGTGGTCAGATGTTGGTCTAGACTTGAGACAGTGAGTAAAGGGAGCCCGTCCCCGCCGCGATGGTCGCCCTTGATACGAATCAATCCGCATCTCAGATGTGATCCAATAAACACCCACCTCGATTCGGACATACCTGTGAGTCGCTTTACGCAATGCCAAGGTAGCGCCTTTTGATGTTAGAGGACAGATCGTAGAAGTGGGAATGCGCTTCGTGCGCACCGAAAATCCGGTTCGCACGATCATTTATTTCCCAGCTCAGGTATGATCCCTAAATTCTTCGTGATCGTAAAAGTCAAACTTTGATAATGAGTCAATAGATTTATGGTGTCGGTGAAGGTAAGCACGGAGAACAAGTTCACGCAAGATTAATAAATCATTTTTCAGGCATCCAGAAAACGACACTATGGCTGCGTATGTTCTTAGGTATGATGAAGAACGTAGGCTACGCTGGTACTTGGGGACCTGGCGCCAACGCGATGAATAACATTCATGTCAAAGACTGCGCAGCGGGACTGCTTCCCGTCTTACAGGCAGCTCTGGAAGGTAAAGCCGACGAAGGTGCCGAGGGCATCTGTAGGTGGAGCATCAGGTTGTGCTCATACTGTACGCTGATGCCTTTGATTGTCAGATTTCGCGGCAAGTGACGAGCCCAGAATTACATATCACGAGTGGACAAAGGTCATGGGAAACGTGAGCGTTTCCAGCTAGTGTGTTTCCCATCCGACTCATTACCTCGCAGTCCCTATTAGGCAAGGGCACAATTAAGAAAGGTGGTATAGTCGTCCGCTGCCCGCCGAAGTTGCTCTTGGGCATTGTAAGTCATGGCATTTTCACTCGAATAGGCCGTGTTTATCTGATCGTTCCAGACGGGTGGTCACTGCTGGGCAGGAACCAGTTCGTGAAGCCGAACGCCTTTACAAACTGGGATGGGAACCTACTGAGACAAAGAAGTTGTCTCTCTTGGAGAGTTTTCCTGAGGCTCTGGAGCAAGCTCTCGAAGAGGAAACACAGTTAAATGATTAATTTACTTCATTAGTACTTATACCAAGTCTATCAGTGTAGTACGGTATTCCACAATGTATATAACTTGTATATACAGGACGAAATGAGGCCCGAACTTAAGTTGCCGAAGGTGAAAAAAGCAACATGTCATACTGTTCTATCGTCGCTTGCTCACAAACTCACTGGTACTTTTCAGACCGCATCGTCCCACAGCTTCCGAGTCACTTAAGTCGATAATGATAACGAGTCGACCGTTGAACGAACGTAGTCAATGGGCGTTTCTCAAAGGTTTCTCAAGGGTTCTCGCTCTGGCTCGGAGTCCTGACGTCGGGTGACTTTGGGGCCGTGGTGCTGATGACGAGCCGCTGGCTTGGCGGTACGATATGTTCCGCAGGCATTTCCACGCCTCCTGCCAGAATTCCCACCCGCATCATCGCCAAGAGCTATGGCCCATGCCGCACAGCGAATTAGGGCCAAGCAGGGGTTGAGCCAGGTAATGACGTACGTTGTGAGCAGCATGTGAATGAGAATATATTCCCCCGAAGAATGCAGCTGTCATGTCCTTTCCAGAATTGCGGAACAGGAGGGTCTTTCCTCCCGGATGGTGTTCCAAGAACAGGGATGCATCGTGGATGAAACCTGAGACCAGCAACAACGTACGTGATTTTGACTCTTCCTGGACTGCGATAATCGGTCAGGGTGCAAAGCACATGTAAAATTGGACGTACAGGATTCCCACGTTACAACAGGGAGCTCGTTGGGTGGGACTGGCCAAGCGATTGAATCCTGAACGTCCTTGAGAACCTTAAGCTTCATGGTCAAGGCACTTTTTTCGATCTCGTTACTAGGGAATACCCGAAGGTGAGAGGCAAATCCGAGGATATGGCATGTGGCGATGAACCACTTGGTCGGGTCGTATTGCCACCAACGAAATGCGTTTCTAGAAGCCGTGAGCGAGAGACGCGTGAACTTTATAATATAGACCTGCTTACCGGTAATCCATAGGAAACTGGTGGTGGAAATTGTGGTACCCTTCCCCCATCGTGAGGATGGCAGAGATGAAGTGGTCGCGAGGAGAATTTTTGTCGTCGTACGGTGTGCTTCCAAAGTAATGCGCGATAGAATTGATGCAGAATGTGCTCTAGGATAAAAGTCAGAGGAATCATTCATCTGGGGTGGATGACATACATGATGGCAAGCACTCAGGCGGAGTGCTCCAACAAAGTAAAACCCACCTCGCCAATCTCCATAAAGCAAACCGGGAATACACGCCGGGAGAATGTAACCGACAATCGTTAGAATGACAAAGTACCAACGATGCTGCCACTGCACGAGTGGATCATTCTTGAGGTCGGATAAATCTGCTGGTCCAGGGCGGAGGTCGGTATCAAATATAATCCATCCAATGTGGGTCCATAGTAAGCCTCTCTCCGAATTGTAAGGATCAAGGTCTGTGTCGGTGTGTCGATGGTGAGAGCGATGACGACGAGCCCACCAGTAGCACGACCCTTGTACGGCACTCGCACCGGCGAGAATGAGAAATACTTGAAGGGGAAAAGAAGCAACGTAGGATCTATGCGACCAAAGCCGGTGATAGCCTGTCGAAAAAAAGACTCAATACTGACGTAGGTTCTGCAATCTGGCTGTAGCCCACCAGCAGTAATACCTTTGACATCGGTGTCAGTATAGCGTGTAAGCAAGAAGCCGCATAAGGATTACCGAGCATGGAGAAGATATAATAAAGTGCAGTCCAGACGACCGTTTTCGTGAGGATTGGGACGTGTAAAAGCCCATAGAGGGCTAAAGCGGGGGTAAACACCAGGACAGCGAGATTGAACCATCTGATTCCAATGATGGGCGGGAAACCCTTGGTAAGGTATTGGACAGCGAGAACGGCAAACATGGCTCAATTGGCTGGAATTGACGAGTGGAAAAGTAAGGTAGATTGCAGGTCTGCCCATGCGGCCGTCGGGTGGTGTAGGTTGGCACGGAGGGAAGGGGTTATATATCATCCATTTGCCAGGATACGTTTTTGTTCCCTGGCCGTGAAACGACAACAGCCGGTGACAGCCACGGCCTTGAAAGTTCGACTCAGAACGGAGCGGCAAACAAGATTCGTTATGTCGAACAAATGCGAAAACTTGAAATAGCTCTTACCGTAGTGAGTAAGGACAATGATAGCGGTGACATGAGAAGCCGAAAGCAAGTTTAGGACGATTTGACAGCTCAAAGCCACAGTGAAACAACTGTTAAGACAATTCATTTCTTCTATGGTTACCGGATTCTTTCTTGCATTTAGTCATCAATGACCCGCTCGGCCCAACTTAGAGGGAAGATGATAACCTTCGTCGGCCATCATTTGACTCAGGGCGAGAAGAGAAGCTACACGACTAATCCACCCCTGCAACTCGCTCAGCGACCCTTCATTTTAATCATTTGAGCCGGTTGACCACAAGTACTTCGAATGAGTACATACATAGTGCTTTGCTGCCTCACCGGTTTTCAATCCGCTGCCCAGATCCTTCCAGGACCCAGGTTTCAATGAATTCCCTTCAGCTGTCAACCCTCGAAACACCGAGACTCACAGCAATGATTCATACATAACAACGGCGCGCAAGGGTAAATGAGATCGCGAAAGTTGGGTGTTCATTCTTCCTAATGTTACTCTCCGAGGGATCCTATCGATCAGGTATGTATGACTGACTCTAGACGCATAAGTACCTTTTCAATGCGAATTTGAGATTTGTTTCATTATACTGCCCTTGTTTTTTGTATCCGAGTTCTTTCATTCTCTTGTTGCCCACGATTTGTTACATTGCAGTGTTATTTCATATCGTATGTCACCAATAAGCAGAAATGATGCTTTAATGAAGGCCTAGAATCTTAGAGGACTCGCAATTGATACAGCATTGCAGATGCGGCTCATGTAAAATCGCGTAGACAGCCTACGGTAAGTTTGGTGGTTCGGAAATCCGAAAATATAAGCTTTAGACTCATTCAACAAATTTCCTTGGCGTTCACAAGGCACTGGGATTGCGCACGAAATGATTAGGAAGTGTGAAGAAATTCGTATATGTGAATTGCAATGACTCATCTGGGAATTCCAGCTGCCTCAAACCCTCCAGAGAGTCGCGTATACAAGGAACCCGGGCGCAACTGGTTGCTGGCATACGGTGTTGCAGCAACTGTGGCTGTAACATTCATGACCTTCAATCAAAGCCTCCGCATTTTCTCTTGAATCCCTGATTCCACAAAACAGAAACCCATCAGCTGCGGATGTAGCTAAAATGTGGAACGGTCAGAAAAACTTGAGAAGTGATTAAAACTCACTCCCATGGAGTTCTGACATCAGTCTCCATGGCCACAATATGGAAAACATGGCTTCGCATCAGGTATCCGCAAATATCATACATCACAATGCCGAAGGAGTAGTAACTCCTCTGTCCAGCATAGCAACGAGTTGAAGTGGTAGATCCAAAGAGTCGGGCAAGTGAGAGTGATGTTGTGCCAATGACTGCAAACATATGAGACGTTGACCCAAAAAGGGATATATGCTGGTAATAGCTTCAGGGATGAGAACTGTTCGCATAGCACTGATAAGTCGAGTCTTCAGTGAAGCCAGTTAACCGAGAAGACTGCAAAGACTGCAAAGACTCTCGGCAACAGCATCGGCAACGCCCCATCTGTATACTACGTGTTTTCAGGTTGACAAGAATTCAAGTATATACATTACTTGGCTGAGTAATCATAAATTTCATCGAAGGTCTTTACATAGTTCACACAGAGCGTGATGATGATTTATCGGCAAAATATTGTTTATATTATTTATTCGCAGCTAAGTCTCGAGAATTCTCAGTCTGCGACGCTGAAACTGGTGTATATATCACATTTGGACTAAATGGGAAACGAACGTAACTGTCTTGGGTGTCGCAGACCTGTCATGACGAGTCATGACAACTGTCCAACCCTGTAGCGAGTTGATAACATGTACCGCGGACCGATGAACGAACATTCGAGACACAAGTTGACACTTGTCAACATTCCCGCTGTCGATAGCCACACGGCGCACCATATATCCGTTGACAAGATGGGTATGTCATACCATGGAGGCGCCAAGTGATCTTACCGCAATTACATATGCAGGTGGGTTTTGTCAATGTCAGCCTCATGGGCACACGATCTGTTATGTCTTGGTGGTTATCATATCTCGACTGCGTCATTGTCGCTTTGTTGGCTAGGACGAAGACATCTCCGGCATTAAAGGCATTGAATGGTGACCAAGGTCCGGATACTTTGACAAACCGGTTTCCTAAACATGAGTGCTGTAAAGACTCCGGTGGATTGGTTATCCCATCGGAATCTCCCGAGCTCAAATGCCAGCTGATGATCTGGTGAGCCTGCAAAGTCGACCGAAGATCCCGAGCTCACCCGAGAAGGGACTAGAACTCGGGTATGATCCACAAGACATCAAAAGATTTGATAAGTACTACTTCTTCATAGCAATCTGATGTTATGTAACGGTGCCGCTGTCATCGACCGGGACGGGACTAGGAATGTCAGGCATCTGGGGAAAGAAGGCCAAGTTCGGACATACCGTATGGGGTGTGCTACGTGTCACTCAGAGTCCAGACCGTCGTATCTGATTTGATCACGAAGATGATTACACTTCTTTCATTCAAAGAAAGAGCACATACACAACCTCCAAAATACCCAATCCAACTTGTAAAGTCAACAGCGAGGCAACGAACCATGGTATATGATCAGCCGACAGAGCAGCAGTTGAACGGCAGATATGCGGCCCCGTTGAGGATTGGATCTCGACCGATCCGCGAGAACTGTTTCACCACGAGTACGTCAACTTGGGTTCGAAAAGACACGCTAGCCAAAGGCGTGCCCAAAACGAATTGCAAGGTTCGTGGTACGGATTTGTGTTTGAGGGGTCCAGACAATCTGCTTGGGACCTCTGATCACGTTGGTGTCTGGACAAGCACTCACTTGGTCTTCGTGAAGGTCGATGTGGGAGCGAACAATGGTTTGTTACAGGTATGTCACACGTGTTACATGTTACATATTGTAGTAATTGCGCTCAAGTTCAACTCAGCCACACACATCCATGGGGTTCTCCACAAACCATTGAAAGGACGACCTCTCAGTGCCAGGTGAAGGCTATCCGCCAACCTACCTAGCAGACTTGGAAGTCGCAAAAGATCCAGTGTTACTCCCAATATTGCTGTCATCCTTGTATGAAATCCCCCAATGACCGCCGTTTTCTACGCGTCTCGTGGTCGCGACTGCAACGGAGATTAAAGTGAAAAGGGGCGCTTGAAGAACGCCTGAGCGCTGAGATTTGTACGTCAACTCCCTCCTCACATATATATAGGGAGTATAACCCATGTACCAAATTCAAACCACCGACACGGTAAACTTCAAGAATAATTCCAACCAGTTACTTGATGATATCGGTCTTTGCTGTATTTACAGTCGTTGTTGCAGCTGTGTCAGCTGCAAGAGTCGCTAGTTCTTCAAATTTCACCTTACCCCCAGGCGCTGTGGTATTTTTTCTATCCAGGCTCATGGGACGCTGAAGCTAACGAGCTTAGTACGTCAACCCCCTCGATTACAATGTCGTGGGTGCAAACTACACTCAATGGCGCACAAACGATTCCTTCACCGTTGCTTTCAATCCTACGAACGCGACGCCGCCCTTCATTCAAGTCTTTGACAGTTCCTTCCTCAAAATAACGGGCCCAAGCGCGACTATCCGGCGTGTTGTGACGAATCTAGGTTTTGCTTTTGCTCACGAAGCGCCGATCTATGTCCCCCACCTCAATGTCGTTTTCTTCAGCAGCAACGGTGGTGGGCATCTTGGATATAGTGGCTGGTACAACAATAGCGTCGTGTCAATGCTGAATATGACGCTAGTCGATAATGCTCTCGCTTCCACTACGGGCACAGTCGACATACAAATTCAGACCGTGGGCAACATTCACGGCGTTCATACAGCGGAATTACTCACTGTTGTCTAGTTAAGCCTCTCCGACGCTGTGCAGATAGTCAATGGAGGCACGGGACCTTACAAGGGAAATCTTCTCTTTGTCACCTCTGGACGTGCCCTTTTGCCTCCCTCGGTTGTGCTTGTGAATCCCAACCCGCCTTACAATACTACCGTGCTACTGGACAACTTTTATGGCAGACAATTCAACTCATTGAACGATATCAAAATATTGCCTGGTACTGATATCGTGTTCTTCACGGACCCCGCGTCAGTTCTTCGCCCAACTTGGTGACTGAAATTTTACGGGCCTTTTTAGATACGGCTGGCTCAATGGATTCCGCCCAGAACCGATGCTGCCATCCCAGGTGTACCGCTTTGATCCATCAACAGGGCAAGTCCGGGTTGTCGCTGATCAATTTGTCCAGCCGAACGGTATTGCATTTACTCCTGATGGCAAGACTGCATTTGTGTAAGCGGATACTAATACGTACGCCTGGTTTTCCGTCAAGGTTTACGCATAAATCTTTAGGACCGACACTGGTTTAGCCGGTGGTAAACTGGGAAACAATGCCACATTACCTGCCACATTACCTGCTACAATGTAAGTTCGCTTGGAATTGGTTTGCTCTTAGTTATGCTAACCCTGTGGTGCAATAGCTACCAGTATGATGTAGATCCAGTGACGCAATCGTTTGCAAACCGTCGCGTCTTTGCATACAGCGATTCTGGCATCCCAGATGGCATCCAACTTGACACCAACGGTAACGTGTTTTCAGGTTGCGGGGATGGAGCGCATGTATGGAATCCCCAGGGCACCCTCATCGGTAAATTCTTCGTAAACGCCACGAGCCCTGAGATTATTTTCACGAAGTCTGGCCTCCTCATTTTGGCTGATGAAAATGTGTATCTGACCAACATCACGGCGCGGGGTATTGACTTGGCTGTATACTAATAGTGGGGCCTGTCTACCTCATTGTATGTATCCAATACTTTATGCATGTGGTTGCTATATTGGATTTTAGTAACCCTTCATTGACTTCCATCACCCCGCATTGGGCACGCTGGGTACCTGGCACTGGCAGACCCCCTTCTTGGGTTGAAAACTGGGACAGTGTGAAGGGAAGGCAAAACATACTTGGCAGGTGTAAACTTCGAGGTAAGAGAATTCTGTGGCTCACCAGCAGTACTGCTAGGCTCTGTATTGCTGATCGTCACAATCATCAGGTTTGTTCAGTTCAAGAGGAGTTTTCAGTCGTTAGGTTTACGTGTACAATACAATACCGTGTGGATGGAATGTTGGGTACTATACTGCCGAAGCAGTCGTAGGGGGTGCAAACTACCGCGCAACCGACCTCGTGGCTTCTTTCCCGCCACGGTATCGAGGAGGCCGAGCAATGACCCAGACATCTCCTTGGCCATTGCTTGTCTCTCCTCCAACACCTTGTCGAAATCGGCTTTGTGAGCTGCAATATAGGCTTGTTCCTCCTTGTACTGCCGCTGTGCCTCTGCGCGCTTTTGTTCAAGGTATGTTGGCGGGATCGGCGAATGGGAGGACTTCCGGAATTGCGATCAATCAGCATGGATATTCAAAGCAAAAGTCGACCTACCTCCGTGCTCACGCCGAACAAGGAGCTCATAGTGAATCCCCCAGAGGACAAACCTGATTTGTTCTTCCATTCGGCGATATGGTGCTCTCGTGCCTCTGCTTCCTTCTTGTATACTCGGTCGGAATGTCTTTTCCGCGGTAAGCTTGGAGGATCGGGCGGACATCCTGGGGTTTGTAAATGCCAATCGCTGTGAAGGTGAGATGAGAATGACACGCCGATAGGAGAGAACATACAATCCAGGAAGGGGATCATTGCAACAAGACCCTTGTTGCCAAAAGTCCCTGTCCATTTAGGAAGCACAATCGAATTCTCTGGATGTGTCGAGGCGTGCTCTTCGTGAGTATCTAGTAAGATCACTTTCGACAGGTCGCGATTGAGATAAGAAAGATCCTTTTGTATGAATAGCACACACATTAAAACACGAATGGTACGACAAGAGCCGGTTTACCTTGACAACCTTGCCGTCCACGGAGCGCGTTGCCTCACGGAAGAGCTTGTACATAATAAAGAAATTATAAGGATCGAGTTTCTCAATGACGGGGATCGCAGTCTGTGGCAAGTCGCAGTTAGTAGCGGTCAACGGATCATGGAGTGAATGAAGATACATAATGGTTTGGGGAAGTATATATGACCACTTCATAAAACTGAGATAGGTAGGCCAGGAAGTAATCAACCCCTGGGCGTTTGGCCGTCTGCCAGCCTTTGTGTCGCTATTGAATAGGTTAAGTTGTCGCTCGAAGGAATAATGACTCTATAGAAACGCACATCCCAAGTGGAGGTAATTAGGAGGTCATCCAGCGAGACGAGGAGCGTATAAGGTTTTTGGTACGGGGGGGTAACAATTCTGTCCACGCTGGCTTGTTAAAGTACTGGTGACAATGGGCAACACGATCCCACACGAGATATCAAATCAGAATGCATACGTCGAACATGTCCGTGATTCGTGCCTTGGTTCGTGCCCACTGACCTGAAGGTGCATCCTCAATCATCTATCAAAACCAGACGTTAAAAAGGAACCGAGTTAAAAGACTAAACAAGAAAAAGCGCGCGGTCTTCTTGGTTGCGAGCTCATTTGCCTCCCAATCGCGCCCGAGATAGAGTACCTCTACCCCGAGAGCCATTGCCAAAAAAAGAGCGAGATTCTTCCTAAGGATCTGCGGCGTCGCTCTATAGAGGAAAGTGAGTCTGCGGAAGACGTTGCACCCGTGCGCTCCGTCCTTCCTGCATGGTCAACGTCAAGACTTGGACGAGCTGACGTTGTTGTTGGCGCTGTCGACGAGAGAAGTGGTGAATGCTGGGGTATGGCCAACTTTGGTGGTGTCCAGGATGCAAGATGGCGCACCGACCGCAATGCGAACGCGTGTGTGCGGATGGCTCCCCGCAGGAACATAGTAAAGATCACAAAATGGACGTGAGCTTCACTAGTGAATGCCATTGCCTGTTACATTATGTAAGCTGACTCAATGATGATCGCTTTCATCCGAATCGACAAGTGTAGACTGCATTTATGTAAGCGGATTAATGCGTACGCCCAACGTACGCCTGATATTCGGGCACCCTCAATCTGTAAATTCTGAGATTATTATTTCCACGACTTGGTTGCGTACTACTGGGCTGGTGTCTAATGGATCCAATACTTGATTAATTCATCAAGTGCCTGGTTTGGGTAGCTCCGCACGTGGACAAAGGCTTGTTCTTGGCGATGTGGAATGTGTAACACCTGCAGACACACACCGCGTCGTCGCCTTCAAGAGGCTACATTGTCAAGCTATGTACGGTCATCACGCCCCACGAAGATCAAGACGGAGACACAGCGATTGGGGGCAGCCAAATGTGACCCCACCATACACAACTTGGCGTCCAGCCCCGTTGCATCAGGCCACCAATCCCATAGGAATGATCCCTAGGCCTGGCACGCCCCACCCGTTCGTTTCCCATCCTGGGTCACGCCTCACACCGCACCCAACAGTAGCCAACACGCCGGGTCCTTCGACGTCGGTTTTCCCGTTGCCCCAGCCTTCGCACCAACAAGGTCCCCCTGGGCAAGGAAGCATCAGAGCGCCACAGGAACCTCTTGTCGAGGATATTTTGCTCCGCCCAGCACTCAGCCATGTGCCGTCTGCTGTGCCACAGCCACAGCCATATCCGACCAGCTGGGGACAAGCACAACATCCACCTGCACCATCATCGCCGTTTCAGAGCGCGGGTATGCAACACCAAGGATCGCAGTACACAGTGTACCAGCAAGTACCGGCAGGCGTGCACCAGGTCACCGCCGCAACGCACGTGTCACACCGCTCACACCATCCGTCCATTCACCAGCACTCCAGCACGTCACAGCACCCAACCCAGCACCGTTCTCGGTCCCGGCCCCCGAGCGCTGCGTCACATCGATATGCGTCGAGCATCACACAGCCCATGTATGGCCACGGAAGCTCCGCGAGCTCGCACTCTTCCCTGAACGGTGTCCCTTCTCAGAGGGTTCACCGCGCCACGACCGCACCATCCAGCACGCCCGTTGCGCACTCAGGAACCGGGCTTGCTCGCACGCCCTCGGTATCGTCCCACAGATCGCTATCGCACACACGTGTGTCCCCGTCCCAAACGACCGCGACGGCGCACTTGGCGCACAAGCTCGAGAAACATCCTTCGATTATCCCGTCTCCGCCGCTCGCCGCTCGCGAGTTCCGTCGCAGCCCACATCGCCCAGCTTTACCCGCAAACTATGACGGCCAGACGCAGTCGCGTTATGTCAACATGCTTCTCGCGCTGGACGGTATCTCGCCGCTATTCAACATCCTCGCGGCCTTTTTCACCTGGATATTGCTTGCCGGATTTCTGCTCTTCCCAGGCACGTTTGCTTCTTGGAAAGACGTGCCAGCTGGATCTCCTCAGAGCGATATTCTGACCGTGGTCAATCATGTCTCATTGTAAGCTTGTCTTTGAATTGATGTCACGTTCATTAATCTCGGTATGGATAAAGATATGTCATTGCATGGTTGTGCACAGGTACCGGTGCAGCCGGAATGATCTGGCTATGGTGGAGATGGTACCACAACTATATCTGGATCTCGAACCGCATCTTCATGTGAGCACCACGCCGTTTGAGATTCCCCACGTTTTCAACCCACGTTGTAGTCCTGGATGTCTCAACTCTATCGCTGGGGTTATTTCAACCTTGTCGAGTATCTACGGCGCACAGGCTGGTGTATTTGGCAAAAGCGAAGAATCGACGATTATCGTCACCAGCGTGCTGGCATTGATCTGTGGGATATTAGTGCTCGTGTACGAGCTCTGGTTGATACGGAATCTCAGGCTGGAACATGACCGGATAGTGGGAGTCGAACTGGCAGGGAAACACGGAGAGGGTATCTTGGGGGAGAAGAGGGAGAGGGAGATTCGAGAAGCAGCGGATGGCATGATGAGATCTGTTTCTTAATCTTACACGGCCACGAGACGCCTTGAACTCATTTTTGAGGCGTTAATCACGCTTCCAGAGGCGAAGCAAAACGTGAATCTCGTGCGGACGTGTCAAGAGAGATCAAAATGCTAGAGCAGTTCTCTTCGAAAGGAAGAACACGAGTGCACCGCGAGACGAGGAAGCATCCGCGCTGCAAGGCAATGCGCACAGGACCATGTAAAATGACTAATTTGTGGAGGCGAATCTCAGACACAGGGGTATGAATTGTGAAAATTGTAACAGACATTATGAAATGCTTAGCAGTTGGGCTACCTTGGAGGTCACTTCTGAAGAGGAGAGATTGTCCAGCTCAACGTGCTTTTCGACACCGCGCTCTGCGGAGAAATGGTTAGAACTGCCATCAACATGCGTATGCTGAAGAACACAGGAACACACCGAAACGAGCAAACACGCGTGCGGGGGTGCCGCTGGCCTCCCTGATCAGAACCGGCAAGTCCGGGTTATGTTTCTTGATGACAGGATACTCGGAGGCAATGAATTGGCTTGTGTTAGTGGGTGGGTTAAATTTTTGAGCGGAAAAGCGAGTGCTTGATGGCTCACCGTGTGCCCGCAGATGCCTGTGCTGTTTGGCAGCACAGGATACGAATCTCGCGGAGTGCTGGAGAGAGTGCTTTTGCAAACGAGGACATGACGGACATGAGTACTCGGAGAAGAGAACGAGTGTTTGATTACATAATACGAGGCGGTTGTCAACCATTGACCCCAACGTCCCCAACGTTGCCCGCTGCAGTACCCCGCCCTCCGAACAATCTACTCTGCTATGGACGACGAGCAGAAGCGACAACAGGATGAATGGCTCAACAGCCGCAAGAACAGACTCCCTTCCTTCACCGAGGTCCTGTCGCGAAGGACACGACCCCCAGTTGACTTGTTCATGTTTTAGTCAGTCCCACCGTCGCCCCTCGCGTCGACCGCTGTGTTGATACTTGTTCACTAGTCTTTTTCTTCAGCGGGAGGGTGCAGAGGATATACTAGATTTTTGGCTCGACGTTCAGCAGCATGAGAACCTCTGCAGGGCCTACTTCAAGGACGTTCGCAAATCTGGACGGACCATCAAGGAGGACTGGCCGCAGTACTGGGACTATGCACGTAGACGTGGCTCGATATATGGAGCAGTCGTAGGCCTCCAGCTGATCGCGGGGAAGCGGGGTACTCTTAGCACTGGCGACGTGCTCAACGACCAAGAAAAACAAGCTCTCGCTGCTGCCGGTGATGACAAACGTGCCGGTGATGCTTCAGTCAGCCCGCACCCGCGACCGTCCGGTCTCGAGAAAGAACGAATCGCGTCTGCGTCGCCTACTGGCGAATACGATCCACCTCGCTCGACAACGCCGTTCTCGCTGTCAGGGCGCACACCCACACTATTCAACCTGCGACGAGCTTCACGTGCACCCACAATCATTCCCCGTTCTGCTGCTATTACCCGCATGGACCTCATTGCATCCGCGGAGCGCATCTATCTCCGATACATGTCTCCTGCTGGCACCGTTGGATCTCCTGAGAATCATGAGATCTACCTCCCCCCTGCGCTCCGTATACACAGTTTCCCCTTGAGCAGCACACAGGAACCAAAGACGCCGACCGAGTTGAACATGATGGCGCATATACCCGATATGTTCCACGCGCAAAAGGAGTACTGCTTCCGTGCAATGGAGCAAGACGCGTTTCCGCGTTTCCTGAGAGCAAAGGCTTTTGGCAATCTGACGCCGCTATCTGCTCTTGTGCGCCTCGTGTTGGGACTGCTAATCCTCTGGATCGGGCTGGCCACCGCGTTTTCGCTCATCTTTCTTGATGTACATCCAAAATCCAAACGTTTTTTCGTGGGTTTCTGTTTGAGGACTAGTCCTACATGTATCGCTAACGTGTTTTTCACACAGCTCTTCCTCCCGTTTACGTTTGCGATTCTTTTCCTGATCTCACATCAATACGAGCTTGACCCGATTCTAGTCTTCCTGGGCCAATCAGAATCTACCCCTTTTCGCACGCTTACGATCCGTGAGCCATATGTGAAGAAGCTGCTCCTTGGTCGTGCCATCTGGGTTATGGCGCTCGTTGCCTTCTGCGTGACTGCGTTGACGCTCATATTCTGGGCTGTCCCGGGACATCGACTGTGATGCATGGTATGGATTGGCCATGCAGCGGGCAACAGCGGGAAGAACACGGACGCACGTGTGGGGGACAGTAAGGGACTTGTGTGTGACGTGACACTCGGATAATCTCACCCTGTTCAGAGCATTTCTTTCCTTGTTTCTTATTCTTTTATCTAGTTATTCATCATCTCCCTTTTGGCCACCTTATATTTTATCCTAATCCTTTCGCTTTCATTTGCGTCCATCCCGATTGTTTTACTCCGGACTTGTTTTGGGTCTTTCTTATTCCTTGTTTCTTGTTACCCCGTGCGTTCACATACCCTGTCGACACTTGCTGGCCCTGCCGTGCACAATAGGCACCACCAAGCTATATCGTTATGCTCTCACTCTTTCACCAACGATTCGTTATGACTTGTTATTTCGTTCTAATGTATCTCCATGGCGTTGACACATCACGACTGGCCAGTTTGTCCTTCCCGGATTGGTACCGAAGATGGATGGTCACGCAATGCTCCACATGCTCATTCCACCGTAAACATCTCTTGAAACGCTCCTCACCAGGTACAAAGGGTATCCGACAATTACAATAATAATAAATGATATTCAAAAGGGCACGACGCCTAATTGATGGACAAGCTGTAAGCGGAACTGAAAGAAAACGGGATGAATTGGACAGAACATGCAGAAGAGCACGGCTCGCACGTACGTCGAAAACAAGCCGGACCCGGATGTCACCTCTGTCCCAGCCTGCGCGGTCTTGAGATACTGCGAGGCGTCGATATACTGATTTTCAATGAGGTACTACGCGGTCCAAACATCAGGAGTGTGTCGAAAATGCGCAAGATAAGGCACTGACGCTCAAGAAAGCGTACATGTCACCAGACCAGGTGTGAATGTTCTTTCCAGTGGGAAGGAACGAGTAAACCAAATTATAACCGTTGGAGCCATAGTACAAGTCCCTGCGATATAGCACGCTCAAGGTCACTCCAGGAACCATCTCGCAGAACCACTCACCAGGAGCGCCCGTCGATGTCGAGGTTGTTCACAATAGGCAGGGGTTTACCACTGTAGTCGTACTTGTAGCTGATCGGTCCCGCTTCGCCGAATTTAGCGAGCCATACCATCATTTCAGCTGCGTTGGTACCGCCTGGGGTGTCCGAAGTAAAGAAATCGTATGCAACATCAGCCGTAACTGCTTTATTGCTCTGAGTCCACGACCACCTCGACTGCGATATCACCCTCAGTCGAAAGCAGAGAAAGCGGACAAGGGAAAACACACGGGCATGGAGGAGATCGCACTGAGCTGTTGGTTGAGCCCCTTGTCGAGGTGGATATCGGTGAAGCTCATGATAGAGGTGCTATCCCACCACGAGTAGTTCGTTGACCACGTGACGATGTTGTCGTTGACGGAAGAGATGGTAGCGCACTGCCAACCAGCTCCGTTGGAGGATCCCCAGAGATCCGTCATTAGCGAATACGGCCACATGGAGATCGCATCAAACGTGTCACATGTTGTCTGAGGCTGCGTACGAGCATGAAGATGATGGAAAGCGGAAACGAGGGGAAGCAGCGCGAACCAAGAAATCATCGGGAATAGTTGTTGTCCTAAAACATGCCAGCTGAACTGCTTAAATGTTCCAACAAATGTGCATGGCATGTAGCGTTCTTCGTCACGACGTAGTAACTGATGACGAATGAAACAAAATAATCAGTCGAGCTAGTATGGGGATCAATGACAATCAGGCACCTCTACGAGATCAGTGAAAATTGTTTATGAGGGATCAAAGGATGCTGACTGCGGGAGAGATGAAACAGGTGTTAGGAGGTTCAGAGCCATGGTGATGGTAACTTGTCCCTGGAACTAAACACCTTGTGGGCGGCGACCCGGTCGAGGACCGAGGACATGAAAATTCACTTACTAGTCTGCTCACTGTGGAATGATCGTGCTAGTCAGAAAGCTTCGCAGACGCCAAATGAGCGTGATTTTGGTGATAGCACAACTGCTTGGACTTCGCAAAATGCATTGACAAAATATTGAGGTTGCCAATCAAGTTCCAAGTAGCAGACGCACCTGAAACTCAATTGACACGGCCGTTGCACCGTGCTTCAGGCAACTTTTCCATTAGATTATCAACCCTCCAGGACGTCTGCAGCCGAGTCCGCATGGCACTTGAAGCTTGAGATCTCATCCACGTTCGGTCACCTGCTGCTGCGCAGCCAGAAGCCCTTGACTGAAAGTAGTTTTGAAACCATTACTTTGCAGCGTGTGATCTGTTTCTAACTACTTCTGGTATAATGCTGTGCTCCACGCGTTTCAACTTGCCAATATTCAAAGAGTCAAAGAGTGAGGATTCGGTGGGGCTTTTGACATGCAACTGCTCAGAGATATTGTGAGCGAGTTGATGCACTAAAAATGGGAACGCACTAATAACCCTCGTTGTACTACAGCATGACGTGGATACTTCGATTTTCTGTGACCTGGAGTCCAAGGATAATGATTACTTATCATAATCATGACCAGTAATGACGCTACTATGTAGCTGCGCACTCGCGGGCGTGCGAAATCGAAGGCATCGCGCAATGTACTAGGTACCCTCCAGCTGTCATGATCCGGCGACTCTCCCTCGACAATGACGCTCACTTCACCATGCGCCAACACTAGATTGTTTCAAAATTCGATCTACGCTGGGTTCAATATCCAAGAAATGTTGTACGGTAAGTTGCGGCGAGCCTACGTTTTGTTGTCTGACCCATCTACTTGCCCGCAGGCGTTGAGCTGGCACTTTACTTGCAGACTATGCATGCCATTCTGAGAACCACACGCATGCGTAAGGCGCAAGACAGATTCTATGCAATCTTTAGCACCGTGATGCTTCTCGTGACTACCGTCTGGCTGATCACACAAATGTATTTTGGCGCGCAGTTGTGGGTCTCAAGGAGCGTTCTTATTTGTGGCCCCACCTCTCAAGATACGTGGTATTTTGGATGTGGCTCGGTGGCAATTGTCATTTTGCATCTCATGACGGACGCCCTGATGGTAAGGCATGAGAAAAAACCCAAGTCGAAGCTGATGCTACTTGGGTCTAGATGTACCGCTGTTGGATGACGTGGTATATGCGCTCTGTCATGCTCGTTCCCTTATTTATATGGATTGCCACTCTCAGTGAGTTGTTCCTTGACTGTTCTGGATCTGTGTAATGACTAATGTATAAATGACAGCACTAGGAGTTCTCACAGCTTGGTCATCGACTACTCATCAGGGGAATCTTCTTCTTGGTGTTGCTTCTAAACTCAGTCTCGCGTATGTTTCCGTTACCGTGTTCCTGAATGCGCTTCTGGCCGGGATGATATGCTACCGCGTGATACAATTCGGCAGGAAGTTGAGGGTGCATTTCGGACGGGAGAGTGCTTCATTGTACTTCTGGGTCGCTGCACTCGTGATCGAATCCATGCTGCCATACACGCTCTCTGGTATTGCATTTTTGATCACCTTTGGGATCGGAAGCCCGACATCGAATGCATTCCTGTCTGTGTACATCTTGCTCACGGTATGCCATCCATACTCTTTTCTGGGTATCATATATCGTCCTGGTTAATCCTGGATTCTTTCAGTGCTTGTCGTCGCAAATCTTAATTTTCCGAGTCCACACAAGACAATTTTCGAACGAGGATAAACAACCTGTTTCGACAATTGAATTCGCCGCCCAGACATACGTGCGACAGTGTCCAGGCGAGAGTAGTATAAGTGTCAATGAACTGGTGTAGCGGAATTCTCCCTTCCAAGGATCGGAAGCTTAGACAAGTTGTTAGAAAGGAATCAGATTTCATACGTACAGTTGACTCATCACTTCCTTTCGTCACTAGCCTCACTCTAGGCTTGATTGATTTGATGTTTTAGCCGCCCACCGATTTTAAAAAGGCCGCTCAGGCAGAGTGATTTTTGAACGGTGTGGGGCCTATGCCAATGGCTCCTGCATGTCGTTGCGGTGGTAGGCTCCGGTCACATCTGGGTAGTAATCTGATATCGTTTCGTTGTGCTTGGTGTGGGTGCCAATGGCGGGATGAACTCGGTTGGACATTGCAACTGCGAAAGAGGTGGCGGCCACTTTTCTTGAAGTACTTATCTGAAGCTCAGGAAATGATCGTTTTTGATGACGTCATGGTTATGATAATGGAGTTTCAATTTGACCAAAACTGCCTGTTTTTTCTCGAACGACTCGGGCTACCCTTTAAAAACGCAAGCGCTCGGAGGTATTGTGAGTAAGATGATACACCAATGAACGGGAAAGAACTTGTGACCTCTACTGAAGTTCCAGGACATTATATCCGATCATGATTCTTGATACCATACTGGGTTGGGCGCGATACAGGACCTCACCGAGTTTCTTGATGCGGATCGCCATTGACGATTATCACGCATGCTCGTCTGATATGCAACACGTAGTACGTGCATGATTCGATTTGGTAGGGTGGCGAGGGTGCGTCTAGGACGCTGGAGAGCGCAGGAGTGGCAGGCTGCCTCGGGCGGGCACGACAGTGGGCACAAACGCTCACACTGCCTACAACTTTGACCTGCGCCACCAGCCGCTGCCCAGGACCAGGACCCCTGCCACCACCAAGGGGGGCGATGTCGACGCTG